>SNQJ01S0095631.1:0-10300 GCA_010110895.2 Picea sitchensis
TAAAATTTGGACTATTTTAGAGGTAAGATAATTTTATTCTATAGAATTTGGGCTAATAAATTTTAGAAAAGCGAATAATTTTTTTGGAAAAAGCATGGAAAATTAGCCCATGAGCGAAATTTAGCCCCTAAAATCATCCCTGATACCAAGGAGTCGAATCTTATTATGTTTAATCTGGACTATTCTAAGGAGAGACTTTTCCACCGCTTAGCACTCCAAATTCAAATTTTGTTTGGTGGAAAGAAAATTCGCCGCATAGTTTTGGATGAGGGATCCTCCAACTGTGTCATTTCTTTGTCTTGTTGGAGATCCCTTGGTTCTCCTACACTTATCCACTCTCCTACCAGCTTGAAATCATTTGATGGGAGTGGTTTCCAACCTCATGTACTCTTGCAATCTTTTGTTGTGACATTGAAGGGTAAAAACTTTTCGGTCGATATTGAAGTGGTTGATGCAACTATGGATTCTAATTTTCTACATGGTCATAGTTTTTTATGTGCAATGACTTCCATCACATATTCAATTTTTCATATCTTACGATTTCCCCATCAAGGAAAAATTATCACTGTTGACCAACTTCAATTTACAACTCCATATCTCCACAATGCCACAATGAATAATGTCCCTTTTCTAGGACATAATATTCTTGGGATTGTAGGTGTAGTTATCCTTAAGGATTCCTCACTCATGTGGGTTTTTCCTTTTCCTAATCATGTCACCACATTGGTTGCCATGTTAAACATGATTTGAACTTAGGTGCGACAATCCTTAGAATTATTTGATCCTTTGGTAGTACCTAGTCTCGATGAGCATAGTTCTTTTCTTGTGTCAATCTCATTAAAAAATGAAACAAATTCTTACTATCATAGTTCATTGTCTCTCCCAATATCATTAAAAAATGAAATAGAACCTCCCTCATTAGAATCAAGTCTCCCTCTAGATCAATTACTTGAACCTTATTTTCCTCTTCCTAGTGAAAATGTTCCTATTAGTAGCCAGATGTCTAAATGAGGAAAGAAGAAGAGTCATCAGAGAAAACGATGCTTGGGGGGAAGGTCTCCACTCCCTAGACATCATATTGGAGTGAAACCACTATCTTCTATCATGCAAGTTGGGGGAAAACTACCTATAGAGAGACATGCTTCTAGGAGTGATCCTCATTTGCGGGTCATTCCCATTGTAACATAGTAGTATTTTATGGAATGAGCTTGGTTTTTTTTCTTTTTCATTCTTTTTAATACATGAGAATAGGTGATTGAGTACACTTTTATCTCTTTTCGTTCTCGTAAGAGCTATACGAAAAAGGAACTCTTTGGAGTTCCATTTAACCTCTGTTCAGACTCCCTAAACATGAAAATAGTTTCGAGTGATCTTGCTTCCTTTCACACTCAGTCAAAGGTTTGAAATGGTGTCTTTCGAGTGGTAGTTTATTTCTTTTTTAGCCTCATGAGACTAATTATGAAAAATGACTACTTTAATCAAGAATGATTAGAAGAGTTATACCATGTATTTTTTTCACTTTTTTCGGGCTTGGGAGACAAAATTTACAAAAAACTCATTCATGGAATCATCTTTAACTTCTTTTCAGACTCTCTAAATCTAAAAGCCCATGAATTTTACCTTCTTTGGGATCATAAAAATATGCATCAAAGGACCTATGTGATTCCAATCTCCAGGACCCATATGGGATTGAACCCCTCCTTCTTCAGGTTTGTTAAACATGTGATGAGGGACTCATCCAAATGATGAGATATACCGAACATTTGTTATCCTCCTCAATCTCATTAAAAAGATAAAGAGATACTCATCTATTTGGATGCGGGGAAATTGAAGGAAGTGGGTCAAGTATTTTAGAATCCTTTATGGAAGTTATTTTCTCCCTTGAACATGGAACATGTTTTGATGAGATAGTTCTTTCGGATTCATCGTATTTATTTTTGATATTCGACATTTCAGACCAAACAAGTGTGGTCCATCATCAGGAAAAGTATTATGAGATATGAAGGAAAAAAGATATAACAAGTGTAAATAGATACGTGAAAAGTTGTTATGAAGAGACAACTTATTTAAAAATGAAATCAGGAAATATAAAACCTAAAAATATTATTTATTTATTAATTATTTATTAAGAGAAGACTTATTAAAAATAGAATCAAGAGAAGTAAAACCTAGAAATATTATAAATTAATTTCTAGAATGATTCATAGTGGTTAGTGGTGGGATCCAATTTTGACTAATTTTCCATCCATCATCTTTGTTTAGATTGTTAGGTTTTTTTTCAATTTCGATGGCTTCTCTGAATTTCCTATTGTGATAGTGATCTATCTTGGCAAGAATTTTGGCTTCTTCAATACAAGTGTGATGTTTAGTTTTGTTTGAATGTTCTACCAGGGATGAGGGACGAGTGCGATTGTGTTTGATTTCATCAGCATGTTCTTGAATCCTAATTCTAAAGGAACGACTTGTTTCTCCTATGTATTGTTTAGAATTAAGCAAGGACGACTACATAGGAGAAACATGTCATTCCTTTAGAATTGGGATTGAAGAACATGCCACTGACATCAATCACAATCACACACATCCCTTAGCCCTGGCATAACATTCAAACAAAACTAAACATCACATTTGTATTGAAGAAGCCAAAATTATTGCCAAGATAGATCACTATCATAATAGGAAATTCAGAGAAGCCATCGAAATTGAAAATAGATGATGGATGGAAAATTAGTCAAAATTGGATCCCAAGACTAACCACTATGAATCATTCTAGAAATTAATTTATAATATTTCTAGGTTTTACTTCTCTTGATTCCATTTTTAATAAGTCTTCTCTTAATAAATAAATAATATTTTTAGGTTTTATATTTCCTGATTTCATTTTTAAATAAGTTAGCCCTTCAAAACAAATTTTCACGTATTTATTTACACTTGTTATATATTTTTTCCTTCATCTCTCATATTACTTTTCCTGATGATGGACCACACTTGTTTGGTCTGAAACGTCGAATATCAAAAATCAATGCGATGAATCTGAAAGAACTATCTCATCAAAACAATGGTCGCAAAAGTCTTAGAATGGAAATATTGAACATGTTTTCATCTCATCTTGTAGTTGGGTAATCCATTTTCCTCTGAGTCATATGAATTCCATTTGTCTCCATACTTTTTCATACAGTCAAAGAGTTCTCTTATTTCCATCACATTATGTTCTTGGTAGTTGTAGAGTCAATGTTTCCAAGCCATTTTTCATGCCTCATCATGTTCAAGGGACGTTTAACTTCAAACTATCCATCTGCAATATTACCAGTTTAAATTTCCGTGGTTGCTCCATACTCATTTGATTCACCATCTCACATTAATTTCATGTGTCATTTTTATGTTGATGATAGGGGACACATCAAGTCCCTCCTTTGACAAGTTAGTTCCTGACGACTTCATCACATTAGCTGAGAATTAGAATTAGAAACTAGTTAGTACCTTGGGACTTGCATGCCTCAATGGTAGTCCTCCTCTCTTTTGATTGTGGGTTTACTTCAATGACCCTCGATCGATCAATTCCATGAATGTTCAACCTCATCTTATTTATTCACATTTGTTGGAATGTACTAGGGTACCTTGGGATTCATTGTCATCATCAATGATTTCCCTCACACTTGCTAATGGTTTAACTCAATGGACGGTAATCAAGTGGTTTCTACCATGTTGAACATAAAATCATCTATTCACATGGCTATATTCGTAAAGCATCAGGATTTGGACGAAGACCCTTGTTTGGGGGTTCATTCTATTATGTGGTTTTCCCAGGATGTGATGAAGATCATTTGAGCATGCAAAAGATTTCAGTACAATTACCATGATGGAAATCTTACTGATATATATATTATCACATAGATCCACGACTATTCTTTTTCATCTCATAGCTCCATTATGTATTTTTTGTGGCTGTGATCAATTCTTGTCATGGAGGTATGGATCCACATTGTATCTTTGGTGGCCATCTCCTTAGTTAGTATTTCCATGGGCGTCCAGTGTATTGGCTAGCAACCATGCTTTGAGTCATGTCATATTCTAAGAATAGGTATGTTTGCCTTGGAAATGGAACATATATTAACATTGTTTGATGATTGTTTGTAGCTTTTGCGAGGTTCTCCCACTCCAAAACCCTTGCATCGAATAATTTGTAAATTTTTTTGGCCTTCTTTTTCTCTTTTGACCTCATGCTTTAGGGGGAATCTGTTAGACATCAAAATTTCACATTTGTGGTTCTCACCCTAAGTATTGCAAGTGTCACAAAGTGACGTATGCACCTCGGTAAGTGTCATATGAAATCTCACAAGTGTCGTATGAAACTTACCTAGCATCAAATTCACTTTGTTGAGTGTAACAACCCCTTGACACAACAAAAATAACTGTCCATGACCCCTCAGTCAAATTGGAGGAATAAAACCATCATTTCAAGGTCAAAACACACCTTTTTCTTGGAAAAATTGACCTTTTTGGGGAATTTATGAAGGGTGGAGCCCCCCTGGCCATGTTCGGGGAGGGAAATGCTGACCCCAATGACATGTTAGATGATAATCACTATTAGGATGGCTCCATGTTTTTCACTCTGGGGGAGCGCCAATCTTGTTAGAGCGAAAAAGGGGATCCTCCACCTTATTTTATATTCTATCTCTCTCAGGATGGGGTTGGTTATGTTTGACCCCCACACTATGGCTTCACCTTAGGATCTGATCCAAACCTTAAGAAGACATATCCTCAACCATATCCTTAATTTTTGCATAGTGGTTGTGCCTCTCAAGCCTATATATTGAAGGTATTTCAAAGGTGAAGGGGGAGGTAATTAGTCAGAGCATCATAACTTTGATCTTGGTATATTCATGCAAGGGCTAGATGAGGAGATCTTGGAGAGGCTTCTACATAATCAATGATGGTTTGTAAGTATTCTCTCTTTGGTTCTAATTGAATATACTTTTCCTACTTCCTGGAAGCTTGTGTATTCTTTCATATGATTGTCTATTGTTGCTTTAATGTTCATAGATGAATTTGTTTTACCTAATCAACTAGAGTAGGAGATAGTCATTTCTCTTAGTTTCGCATTGCAGGAATCAAGTTGTGTCAGGGATATTAGTTTCCACTTGTACTATTTATGTCTTGGTATAGGGGTCTAGTAATCCAAGGGAAGTTTCACATGTCCACAGGGGAAACATTTTGTAATAGTGGGTGGGACCACTGAGAAGAATGGTGACTAGTGATAGGTACCATGGTGATCGAGTATAATATGGTAATCCAATAGGATAGTTTCCACATAAGGGTGTTGGGAAAGTGTTCGGGTCCACTAAAACAAATTGTGTAAAAAATGATAGATACCATGATAAACATGGTGAAGAGAGGAATCCAATGGGATAGAACCCAAATAAGTATGTTGGAAGGACCAATATACCCTTTTTTTTTAACTCCTACACAATTATACTCCAATATGAATATTACTTTAGTGTCGA
Source organism: Picea sitchensis (assembly GCA_010110895.2). Lineage (NCBI taxonomy): Eukaryota > Viridiplantae > Streptophyta > Pinopsida > Pinales > Pinaceae > Picea > Picea sitchensis. The sequence goes on from SNQJ01S0095631.1 coordinate 5,502, forward strand.
AATTCCAAAATTCTTAATAGGGAAAAAGAAGTGTCAAAATGACCAAATTTTGAATAAAAGAAATCTTGTTTATTCCCTTTTTTTGTTGTTTGTGTCCCAGGGGTTAGGGTTTTTTAGGGTTTCTATAGAAAATGATTTTCCCTATGCTATATCTCTCTGAAATACATGTGGGATCGAACAATAGTACTCGACCCAATATCTCATGGAACCAACTAAGGAGGGTAGACTGTACCCTTAGTCGTACTACCTGATTACGCAAGTACTAGAAAGTATCTTCATGAACATACAAACGCTCTACTACAATAATTATCAATAAAAAACTTATCAAACCCTTGACTCCTATTTATAACAAATATATCTAGCCAAAAGAAAAATCTAGAGGAAGAAGATTCTATTAGGTCTTCTTACATTTTACTTATTCTTCCTTATTACTAGGCATTACTAATATAATCATTTATTACATGGAAAATATATTACTCTACCTACGTGAAGGGTTAGGGAGGTTAGGTCCCTAACAACTTTGAAGTTTTTGTAGACTTAAAGGGAGCCCAACCTTAGAGGGATTCAATCAACTCAAAGAGATTCGAACTTTAGTGGCAACCACCATGCTTAGAGGGAGAGTTAGTGATTTAGAGGGAGTCTACCTCCAAGCCCATATAGAAGAGAGACATATTCCAATACTGTCAAGTAGGTTTCATGGGTTGAGGAGGCCAGATAGGAGGGTCAGAGGTAGGAGGCTTCTAGGATTAGGATGTCTTCCAGAATGGGATCATGTGAGAAAATAGGATTTACCTCTGTGACCGAGGATGAAAATAGTTAGGAGGACTTGAGAGAAGTATTTTCTATAGTGAGAGATGGATAATATAATTAGGTGGATTAGAGATAAGTTGTGGTAGAGGATATAGTGTGGGAGACAAAGGTAATTACAGGTGATCATGGAGTGTGGTGAGAATACCTACTTTGGCTAAGGGGGAATGTTTAGTTTTTTACCTTCGGACATGTATTCTCGAGAACCACATCACACTTTCTTGTTTGTGAAAATTAGCTGGGAATGAAGTTGGGGCTTCATGGGTTTTGTGATGGGATTTGTGGACTTGTGTATGGACTTCACTGCCACATACAAATCCCAATTTGATGTTGACTTGTGGAGGGGCTTCTATGGTGACCCCTAAGAATTGTATATAAAGGAGAGAGGTCATTGTGACATATTATATTGTGTCATAGTGTGGTGACATGATGAATTTGGCATAAGTGAGTCTACACTTGTGCCAAGGAGGATTGGTGATCTCACTAAAGGAAAATTATGCAATGGAGGAAAATCTTGCCTATGAGAAAGAAAACCATAGAAACAAAGAATGTAACACATGAGGGGGGAGTTTTTAGTACATATACAGATGCCACAAGTGTGAAAAATCATTTATATATGTAGGTCATAGGTGTGAAAAATCACATATATATGCAAGTCATAGGTGTGGTGAATCATGTATATAAATACGTCACAGGTGTGAAAAATTCCATATATACATAGGTCCCAAGTGGGACAAATCACATATATACACGCATTGCAAAAGGGTGAAGTGCATATATACATGGGTTTTTGGTAAGGTGAATCAAGTATAGTATTTCTAGGCAAGAGTAGGTTTGTACAGGTTGACAGGTGACATCAGCAGGGCATACATGCAATTTTCTATATATTTTTAGGAAGAGGATATTTCCATAGGTATTAGTGAGGTTTGGTTTTCTGATTTGTATGGTTATTGGAGAGAAAATTTGTTCCCAATTTTGATGATTTTGGTGGGCAATGTTTTACTCATATTTTGGTTATATTGTATTGGTTGGGAGGGATGGTTTTTCCCTCAACATTTCTGATGTTAACAATATTAAAATGAAATAGTGTTTCATGTGTATTGATGATTCATTTACGATCTTTGTGTTTCTGTTGTATATGTTTATAGGCAACAACTTCAATGTAAAGTTGTTTAGCAATAATAGCTAGGGTTTCATTGTTAAATCACTAGGAACTGATTTTCAGATATGAAATTAGTCACATAGAGGTGCATGTAAAAGTTGAAACACTCTCCACCCCCTATTTCTCTCTCTCTCTCTCTATACCTCCCTACCTCCATCTATTTATCTCATGTACCCCTCTCTCCTACACTCCCTAGCCCCCTATACCACTCTCTCTCCCCCTTTGTCATTCTCTCTCTTAAGATGGGGAGATAGAGCACAAGAGAGGCAGAGGGGAGGGAAGAGAGAGAGAGGATGGGGGCAATAGTAAAAGAGAGAAGGGGTAGAAAGAGATATAAATATGGGGGAGTGGGGGAGAGAGAGAGATAGGGAAGGAGGGAGATATGGATACATGGAGAGAGAGGGAGGTAGAAAAGGTAAAGAGAGACGAAGGGGGGGGAGTGGAGGAGAGAGAGGTAAATATGGAGAGAGTGAGATATCGAAAGAGAGGAGGAGAGAGAGAGAAAGAGAGAGTGAGAGGGTAGGCAGGGAGGAAATGAGGGAGAGAGTGAGAGAGGTATGGAGTGTAATACCCCTAGGATGAAATCCAACTGTAAATGTAAATATAAATGTGCATATGTATATAAGTTGGTGAGTTGTTTGATATCATTTTTCCTGCACCTTCCATGGTATAGCACGCACATGTATTGTGCTCTAACATGATGATGTGTGCACATTCCAAGATATCACGCATGACAAACTTAAGTGCATGCATTTTTTATTCCATAGAGCCTTTGTGTATATGTTATTTTTTTAGGCTAGTGAGTCGGGATGCAGAAAGGAAAATATGCATACAAAGTAAATTTAAATGTAATCAGATGCAAATATTAATGAAAAACACATCATTGTGCCAGACCAACCATGTAAAAGAGTATGGGGGACTAAAGTCCACTAGTTAGGGAAAGGGGGCTAAAAGTTAAGGATAAGGGGATAAGCTAGGAAGCTTAAGCCAAAAAAAGATATTCTATTAATATTCCTTAAAGTATAATGTATGGATAGTTATTTTATCCTAAGTTATAAGTATGGGTACAAGTGGGCCAATGTAGTTCTCAACATGACAAGTGTCAAGTTGGGAACATGCATACATATAGTTTGGACTCAGTTAGTTTTTCCAACATGATATCATCATTCACTCACTCATTAAACTATCCTCCGTACCTTCCTGCTACTTTCACTGTACCCATACCCATACCTGTACACGTACCTGTATAGCTTAGGAGTTGGACTAAAGAAGCAGGTTGTCAGGCTCGTGGGATCTTGAAGAGTTAGGTTGTCACGCCCATGAGATATTCTCTCTAGGTGAGAAAATTTTGGGGAATTGATTTCTCAAAGGTACAAAACTATAGCTACAGTGCTCTGAGACTTATTTTTTGGCCTGTTGCTGAAGCCCTGGAAAGGAAGTGGGGTAGTTGAGGGACTATTGAGAAGAGAAGGGCGCACTTCCTGGGGTGGGACAAGCATGTGGGGAATGATGGATTGTAGGTTGTTAGTTCGAGTTGGTACCTGTGACTGATTTTTTCATGTTGTCTAAGATACATCATACAAGTTGGGAATTCCTTTACTCGAGTGAATTTTAGTCCCATCTTGAGGGTAACCCACTGCTGATATTTTTAACAGTGTGGTCTAAGGCTAGAAGGAATGTGGAATGCCTACACACAATTGGTGATGATTTTACTAAGATAAGTGTCAATTGTGTGTTAAATTATGTGTTGTATTATTATTTATGCATCATTTAATTAGTTTTCCCTATGTGTGTTGCATGTGTATTATTATTATTATTTTGTATGAATCAATGTATTTTCAGAGTATTTGTATGTTTTAATGTGGTATCAAAGTTCAAATTTTTTGTTGGCATAGCCTAGTTGGTTGCTAGGTGTTACAAATCAAAATCACTCAACTGGATAAGTGTCGCATATAGCCTCTCACTTGTCGCAAGTGTCGCAACTCCCTTACAACTTGTCGCAAGTGTCGCAAGTTGAATATAGAGTGTCGTGAATGTTGTTGAATCATGTTATCGCAACGACGACACTAAAGAGGCACTTGAAACATCTTACACACTTGGTTTGAAGGAAGAAACTGGTTCATTGGAGTCAAACATCTCTTAACACCTAAGAGGGCTTCTAAATCAAGAGTCTGGAAGGGGAATGCTCCCCTAAAACTGCCTGAGGAGCGTCGACGCCCTTCTACCATGCCTTAGAAGTGTTATAACGCTTCTCCACCCCTTTGTAGAAGCGCTACTCAGATTTGAAGCACTGGCGCTTCCCTTGACTTGTTCGGGAGCGTTCTAACGCCTTGATGCCCATTCTAAGGGAGCGCTCTCCATTCTGGGTAAATTGTTAGCCCGGTGAGAAGAATAAGGGGAGAATCATTCGAGTTTAGGAGGCGGTTGAGCTCGAATTCTTGGTTTTGTCAAAAGATCTCTAATCCAAGGAGGAGGTTATCAACTGGTTCTAAACATAACTCAAATGGTTAGGCTCCTCCCAACCTATATAAGCAAGCTTTCTAATGGTGAAAAGGGGAGAAAATGGGGAGATTCACACCAAACTTATGATCTCATAAGTGAGGAGGAGGAACTGAATATGTGAAACTTATGATCTTGGAGGAAATTTGCAGTCAGCCGAAGGAGAGCAATCATTGAAGCTGCTATCATCCAGGTTGTGGATCATTTAGGCAAGGGTTAGACAAAGAGGACCTGACGAAGTTGTCGCATTCGCATCTACGATTGTAAGTACTGCTGTCGTTATTCTCATTAATATGACACACTTGGCCTGTTTCTTTCTAGTTTGTGTCTG
>SNQJ01S0095631.1:18120-28554 GCA_010110895.2 Picea sitchensis
GCTCGACATTCATTAACTTTTCAAGTGTTGAATCCTTCCGACTCTGCGCACTTCCTGCAGTAGCAGTCTTCTATCTCCTCGGCTCAGATTAACAACTGAGACTTCTTCTTCAAACCTGCACCTTCCTTGCACGACCTCAACAACCCAAACCAACTTCTGGGCAAATGAGAGCAAAAGTTAAACTACTGAGCCTTCATCAACGCACTCCTTGCAGATGAATTCGACTGCACTCTTTGCAAGAATCTCCTAGATCAGATAGAGAAACAATTGAAACTCATTCCATCTCCCCTTCAGACTTTAGTTTGAAACATGAAATCACATGCACAGCAAATATAAAGCAAATGCATAACCAGAAAACAAACATTCTTGAGCACATCAACAATACACAGAGAAAACAACACAAACCATGAGTTTTGAATCAAAGCTTCCTTCTATTAATTCAAATGCTTGTACATGGGTGTTCTTCATACAATATTCTCTACTTGCTCTTCTCCTCTCTCCTCTTCTGAATGCTTCCAATATGTTACAATACTACAATGAGGGTGTCTATATCCGTTTTCCCTCTTAGACTCTAAACTATCAAATCTAGACTTAAACATCTATCTTCCAGCATTAAATCTATTAAATGCCTCCTATCTATTTCAGACAAGAGCGTATGGCTCGAGGTCTGATACAACATACAAAAAGCGCTCTCTCATAAATGGTTCATTGAAGGTTTGGCGCTTCAATTTGAAACGTTTTCAAAGTAATATATCATGTGTTAAAAAACACATGCGCTGCCTCTAGGCTTGCTTTGGTAATTGCGATGCTCCTGCATCATACTCCTCGACTTGAAAACTTTCATGGGCTCTTGTCCATGAGCTCCTGCATGGTCTATCCATGCTTTTGAATCTCTGCTCTGCTTTCCTAGCTGGAATCTTCCACTGGATGGTTCTTCCATTTGACCAGATACTCGAAGTATTCCTTTCGCCTGGTCTTTTTTCTCACCCTCTTGTCAACTATGTGCTCCATCTGTGGCTTCTTTGCTATCGGCATCTGCTTTTGCCACTGGATCTCTGGCTGTTCATCACTTCTCGTTCCTTCTTCCTTAGCGTGATATGGATATAATTCTGAGACATTAAATGTCGGAGATATTCCAATCTCATCCGGCAACTCAATCTCATAAGTGTTTTCTCTTAATTTCCTTAGGACTCTACATGGACCAATTTTCTTCATTTTCATCTTATTGTATGTTCCCCTTGGGAACCTCTCCTTCCTCAGATGTGCCAGAACTAGATCACCAACTTTGAATTGAAGTTGCCTCCGATGTTGATCTGCTCTACGCTTATATTCCTGGTTTGATTTCAGCAATCACTGCTTCACCCTGTCGTGAAGTTCCTCCATCACCTTTGCGAATTCTTCAGCGCTTGCACTCTTGGTCATTATCTGCTATGAATCCCTCAGTTCAGATACTCCTCTTGGCTGCCTGCCATATACAATCTCAAATGGACTTTTACCTGTGCTCCTATTCACTGAGTCGTTGTATGCGAACTCTGCCTGTGGTAACACATTGTCCCAACTACTGTGGTGCTCCGTCACCAAGCTTCTGAGCAAGTCTCCCAGACTCATATTTACTACCTCTGTTTGCCCATCTGTCTAGGGATGGTAGGCTGAACTAAACATCAAGTTAGTACCCATTTTCTTCCAGAGTGTCCTCCAAAAATGTCCAATGAATTTTGTATCCCTGTCCAATACTATGCTTCTAGGTAAACCATGAAGTCTAACGATCTCCTTGAAAAACAAGTTTGCGATGTGAGTTGCATCGCTAGTATTATGGCATGGGATAAAATGTGCCAATTTTGAGAACTTGTCAACCACCACAAAGATTGAGTCATGTCCTCTTTGTGTCCTTGGTAATCCTAGTACGAAATTTATGCTGATTTCATCCCACAACCTCTCTGGTATGGGTAAGGATTGATAGAATCCCACATTCTTCTTCCGGCCCTTTGGATGATGGCAAATTCTACATCTGTCAACAAACTTTTTGACTTCAGACCACATCCCTGGCCAAAAGTATGCTTCTCTCAGTTTTGCAAATGTCTTATCATGGCCAAAATGTCTTGCCAATCCTCCATTGTGCTTCTCTTTTAGCAGATTCTCCCTCATGGAGAAATTTGGAATACATAGTTGGTTGCCTCTGAACAACGATCCATTTTGGATCATGTAATCCATCCATGGGCTTCTATCCCTGAGAACTGGATTCTCAGCTGTCTCATATGCTTCTGCAAAATCTGCATCACCTGCATACATGTCCTTAAGATTTTCAAAACCTAATGTTTTGACTGGGAACTCCTGCAGCAACAAACACTTCCTGCTCAAAGCATCAACCACTTTGTTAGCAGTACCCGAAATGTGTTTAATTACAAATGTAAAATTCTGCATATACTCTACCCATTTAGCATGTTTCTGATTCAACTTCTCTTGTTGAGTCACAAACTGTAGTGCATGATTATCATTGTACAGAACAAATTCTTTCAGAATCAAATAATGCCTCCACTTCTTTAGCGCCTGTATGATGGCATAAAACTATTTATCATACGTGGAGTACTTCACTTTCACCTCATCCATCTTCTCGCTGAAATATGCAATTGGCCTGTCCTCTTGACTCAAGAACGCTCCTATGGAAAAGCCACTTGCATCATATTTCACCTGGAATACCTTCGTGAAATCCGGCAACACCAAGATCGGTTGTTCTGTGATCTTCCGCTTCAGAAAATTGAAGCTCTTCTCTGCCTCTTCAGTCCAATGAAAATATTTATGTCTTTTCTTGACTGTGTCCATCATTGTTGTGCTAATTCCACTGAAATTCCTGATGAATTTCTGGTAGAAACTAGCCAGTCCATGAAAACTTCTCACCTCAAAATTGTTCCTCGGTGATGGCCAATGTTTAATTACCTCCACTTTACTTGGATCCATCTTCAATTCATTTGCCAATATGACAAACCCCAAGTAAATGAGTTTTGTCTTCATAAATGAATATTTCCTCATATTAATCAACAACTTCGCTTGCTATAGCTTCCTCATTACTGCAGCTAAATTCTTCAGATGTTCTTCTTTTGTTTTGCTGAAAATCAATATGTCATCTAGATAGACAATGAAAAACTTACCAATGAATTCCTTCAACACTTCATTCATCAGCATCATGAACGTACTCGGTGCATTCGTCAATACAAACAACATGACTAGCCATTCGTACAACCCTTCGTTTGTCTTGAAGGTTGTCTTCCATTCATCGCCTTCCCTCATGCGAATATGATGGTATCCGCTTTTCAAATCGACCTTTGAAAAAAATTTGGCTCCACTTAAATAGTCCATCAAGTCGTCCATCCATGGAAATGGAAACCTATACCTGATAGTTATCATGTCAATGGCTCTAGATTCTATACACATTCTCCAACCTCCATCTTTCTTTGGACTCAGTACCATTGGAATGACACACGGACTTAAACTTTCACTGATCAGTCCTTTATCCAACAATTCCTGTACCTACCTTTTAACTTCTTCGTTCTCCTGTGGTGTCAACCTGTACGCAACTTTGTTTGGAAAACTGGCCCCTGGTATGAGGTCTATGTGATGACTCACACTTCTCATTGGCGGCAACTAATGCAGTAATTCGTCTACCACAATATCAATGAACTCTTCCAACAGTTCCTGAATTTCTTCCAGCAAATCATCCACTCTTGTGCTGGTCAAAACAACTCTTGATTTCCTGACCACAAAGAATTGCGTATTTTCCTTCTTCTTTACTTCCGCCAGAAGTTTCTTTCCACTCATGAGAAGTACATTATTTCCATCTTTGTCTTTAATTGGAAGTAACATATGAATCCTCCCATTCTTTTCTAAGGTATACGTATTCATCTTCCCATCATGAACTACGTTCCTGTCATATTGCCATGGTCTGCCTAGCAATAAATGACATACATCCATAGGAATAACATCACAAAGAGTTTTATCATTGTATCCTCCTATCTTGATGTCAACTAAGCATTGTTTGGTGACATTTACCTGATGTCCCTTTTGTAGCCATGAGACTTTATATGGGCTTGGATGATCAGTCGTCTCCAATTCTAGTTTCTCCACCATCTCGGTTGAAATGAGATTATCTGTGCTACCGCTATCCACGAAAACCTTGCACACCCTATCTTTGGTTTTGCATGCAGTTCTAAACAGTCTATTTCTTTGTGATGTGTCCTCCACCTCCTTCTCGGGTGTTAAGGGAACCTTACGCATCATCAACGACCTTCCGTCTTCTGCGTCTTCTGCCTCAGCATTTCACCTTTGTGCCTCGGTGATGTGAGCTTCTCCTATGTCCTTTTTCCTATCTGGACAGTCAACTGCTTTATGTCCATCCTTTCCACACGTGAACATGTGATGACTCCACCTCTGCCTCTTCCTCTACCTCTGGTATTAGGAAAGGTGTTATTGTCAGCGTATCCTCCACTCTGTTCTGTTTGCTGCCTTCGTTGTTCAGCGTGTTGGCCTCGCTGTGAACTCCCACCTCTTTCTGTTCTAGTCTAAGGCTTTTTCCAGTCGTCCTTAGATTTCTGGAATCTATCCTGAGCAACCGGCTTATCTTTTGGTTGGCTCCTTCCTCGGCCTCACTATGCTGGCTTGCGGCTTAGCTTTTCTTCAGCTTTCAACACCATCTGATACGCATCCTCCACCGTTCTAATGGTTTTCATACTCATCTCATCCTGGATATCATATCTCAAGCCGTTCATATACCTAGCAACTTTTTCATCATCGCTCTCCCGATGACCGGCTCTGATATTGATCTTGTAGAATTCTTCAGTGTACTCCTTCACTGTCATCAACTTCTGTCTTAGGTTCTAGATTCTCCTGAACAGTGTGATTTGATAATCCCTTGGGATGAATTTTTCCTTCATCTTCGCAATCATTTGATCCCAACTTTTAATCTTTTTCTTGCCTTTGGAATGTCTATCTGCTTGAATCTCGTCCCACCATAATGCTACGTGTCTCTTCAATTTTGTGATAGCATGCCTAACCTTTTTATCCTCTTCTATATCCTCATAATCGAAGTAGGTGTCAAGGGCTCTAATCCAATCCAAAATCTCTTCTGCATCCAGACTTCCTTCGTAAGATGGAATGTCCATATTTGTCTTTGAACTCATCCGAGCGATAGCTTTAATTAATCGCTCGTTGGCTGCATTTTCAGCTGCAACTTCTCCTTGTGGTTCAACTTCAACTTCACCTTCGGAGTCACTCAGATCTCCAACACTGGCCGTGTGTCTCTGCGCTGCCTTCATATCTTCTAATCTCACTCGGATATCATGTATCTGCCTCTCCATTTCTGGATTTTGTACTTGTCTTTCCCTCCTTGGCGGCATGGTGAAATTTCCCTTTCTTCCCTGCTACAGAAAGCAAAGAGATTTTCTCTCTCTCCTCTTGCCTGAAATATACAGACAAGATATCCGCTGTGATACCACTCTGACGCAAATGTGCCACCCATCTCAGGAAGGTCTGCTTCACAAAGGACCTTCCTCTCTTCTCAATCCGAAGAACTCAAAGGTTCTCCTAATTCCCTACCGAGAATCTTCCTACCCACAAATTCTCTACGTCGCACGATCCCCTTCCTTAGCTTCTCGGATGATCGAAACTCATGACCTTGTGAACCCAACAGTCGAGCACTACACCCTTGGGTCCCCGAGATCCGAGATGTCAGTCAATTCGCTGACCTGTCCTTGGTGACTTCGCTACTCACGACCTCGCTACTCGTGATACCTAACTTTTGGTTCTCCAACCTCCAATATCGGAGGTACCAAAACTCTGCCGCGCATGTGTGACTTGACCCGTCAACACCCGTCACTTCTATCGAGAATCTCGCACTATCGCGGCCTCGCTCCCTCGCGAATTTGCGATTTCCATGACCAAGTTCTCAAGCCTTTTCTTGTGAGGTCCCGATAAATGATCTCACGTGCNTCACGAGATCATTATATCTCTGCCACCTGTCCCATTCATATGGGCGCTCCTGATCCTCTCGCCACTTCACTGCTTCGAGTACTCACAAGTTTTAACGCCAATTTCTCAATCCTTCCACTTACGGGTTTCCGAGATGTGAGGTGCCACCTGTCCACTTGTCAAATCTTGTGTATCCACACTATCCTCGGAGCAGTCAAGGTCTCGCTCCTCGCAATCTCACGACTCTCCTTACCAAACTTAGGACACTTTCCTCACGAGGTACTGATAGGTGATCTCGTGAACAATCTGACGGCTCTGACCTACTTGGATCAATGACACTGCCCCTCCTGAGATTTTAAATCCTCTCCACGCCTGCGTTGTAACTACCTTGCACTTCTGGGAGATCCAATGGTTCTCAGAATCTTGTGACATATTTTCCAAAGATTTCGTCCGTCCGTTCTCCCCTTGAGGATTCTGCGAAATAAAGAAGTGTCTCTCCCCGAGACTCATTTGCTCGCTTGTCAACTTGCGATGCTTTCCTCCGACTTCCCCTAGCAACTTCCCTGTACCTAACCTTCAGTGAGTTCAAAAGTCTATTCCTCCTGAGCTTTTCCACTCTGACCCTTCAGAGGAACTTCCACGCACTCCTTGCGACAATCATTCAACAATTCCCAAATGTTGAACCCCTTCGACTCTGCGCACTTCCTGCAGTAGAAATATTTGATTTCCTTGCTCAGATTCACAACTGAGACTTCTATTTCAGCCTGTGTGCTCCTTTCACAGCTTCAACAACCCACTTCTACTTCTGGATGAATGGAAACAAAAGTTAAACTACTGAGCCTTCATCAATGCACTCCTTGCGGATGAATTCAACTGCACACCTTGTAGGAATCTCCTGGCTCAGATAGAGAAACAATTAAACCTCATCCTCTCTCACTTTCATACTTCAGTTGCACATGAAATCACATGCACAACATATACAAAGCAATGCATAACAAGAAAGCAAACATTCATGAGCATAACCTCAATACACAGAGAAAACAACACGAACCATGTATTTGAATCAAAGCTTCCTTCTATTAATTCAAACACCTGTACATGGGTGTTCTTCATACAATATTATTTTCTTTCTCTTCTCTTCTCTTGAATGCTTAATTGATAATAATACAAAGATACAATGAGGGTGTCTATATCCAGTTTCCCTCTCAAACTCTAACTATCAAATCTAGAATTAAAACATCCTATCTACCAGCATTAAATCTATTAAATGCCTCCTATCTATTTCAGACAAGAGCATATGGCTTGAGGTCTGATACAACATACAAAAGGCGCTCTCTCATAAATGGTTCATTGAAGGTTTGGTGCTTCAATTTCAAACGTTTTCAAAGTAATATGTCATGTGTTAAAAAACACATGCGCTTCCTCTAGGCTCGCTTTGGTAATTGTGATGCTCCTGCATCAAATCACCTTCTTTAAGCATGAAACATAAAAAACAGGATGTAGCTTCGAATGACTGGGCAAAGCTAACTGATAGGCTACTTGTCCCACATCCTTGAGAACGGTATAAGTACCATGAAATTTGGGCACTAGCTTCTGACAATGCTCGACCTTGAGGGAAGTTTACTTGTAAGGTTGTATTCAAAGAAACACCTGATCCCCATCTGCAAATTGACATTCACAGTGACCTCAATCTGCTTGTTTCTTCATGTAATTATGTGCCATGACCAAATTCTATATGAGGGTATGGAGAATAGCCTCTTGAACTGTAAGTGTTTGCTTAATCGCCTGGACCTTCGAGACACCAGGTAAGTATGAGAAAACTGATGGTGGATTTTGTCTGTATACCACTTCAAAAGGAGTCATGTGTGTAGTTGTATTGTATGAAGTGTTGTACCACCATTCAACTATGGGTAACCATTGAGCCCACTGATTTTTCTTTTCCAAGGAAAAACACCTCAAATATGTTTCCAAACACTTGTTGACAACTTCCATTTGACCATCAGTCTAGGGATGATAAGTTGTGCTGAGATGCAAATGGTTCCCTTGTAGCTTGAACATTTCTTGCCAAAAATTGCTTGTGAAAGTTGGGTCATGATAAAAAACAATAGAATGTGGAATTCCATGAATCTTGAAGACCCGATCCATGAAAATTTGAGCCACCATGGATGTTGTAAACGGGTGTTGAAGAGCACAGAAATGAGCATACTTGGAAAGGTGATCAACAACGACCATGATGACTGATTTATTTCTTGATTTGGGTAAGCCTGTAATAAAATCCATAGAGATATCATTCCAAATAGCAGGTGGAATTAGAAGCAGTTGTAGTGTGCCTAGATATTTGACTGTTTCTCCCTTGTTGCATTCACACACATCACATTCAACAAAAAAATTACGAATGTCCTATTTCATATCATCCCAGAAAAAAGAACGTTTGACCTTGTCATAGGTTTTGGTGAACGCGGAATGCCCTGCTGTGGGTGTAGCATGAAGCTTAGAAAGTACCGTGGATTTAATATTTTATTGTTTACTTAAATAGAAATGGCCTTTGTATCAAATCTCATCATGAAGCCAAGAGTACCCTGGGGAAGTTGGAGCATTGGACTGCAATTGTTGGATCAGATGCGAACTTTTGGGATCTTGTATCCATTCCTGGTGAATAACTTGGAGCCAATTTGGTACAATGAAGGAAAGAGAAAAAAGGGATCCCTCATCTTCATATTTTTGGGAAAGTGCATCCACCACCATAAATCATCCCATAATCATATCCAAAGAGCTTAGTCACCCATTTTTGTTTCTCTTGGGAGGAAATGTGTTGTTCCAGAAAAATACTAGAGGTTTTGATGGTGTCTTAATTTGGAAATGTTGCCCCAATAGATAAGGGCGCCATAGATCATTGACATGCAAAATATCCAACACTTACTTTTCATAGATTGATTTTCCCAGATTTCTTTCAAACAGTTTATTGTTGGTAAAGGCCAAAGGCTGACCCTCTTGCATAAGGACAACACCAATTCCTTTCCCTGAGACATCACATTCCAAGACAAAGGTCTTTGTGAAATCATGAAGGGTCATGAATGGAGTGGTTCACATGGCCATATTCAAGGTTTGAAAAGCTTAAGTAGCTACTGGAGTCCAAGTGACAGAGTTCTTTTTTAGGAGAGAAGTGAGAGGTGCTGCAATCTTTCCATAATTTATTAACAAACTTGCGATAATAACTGGTTAAGCCTAGAAATCCATGCAATATTTTGAGAGTCTTTGGGTGAGGGTTGTCTTGCATAGATTCAATATTTTCTGGATCCACCCTAACAACATCCTTGCTAACCAGATGACCCAAGTATTCTACTTCTGAGGCACCAAAAGCACATTTAGACTGTTTTAGGAAAAGTTGGTGCTGAGAGAGTAGATGGAGAACTCGATCCACATGAGAAAGATGGTATGTCTAGGTTTTTCTATAGATGAGGATATCATCAAAGAAAACTAAGAAAAAATGACAGAGAAAAGGATGGAAGACATGATTCATGAGGCTTTGGAAGGTGGAGGGGGCATTAAACAAGCCAAAGGGCATGAACCAAAATGCATAGTGGCCCTCATGAGTTCTAAAGGAAGTCTTAGGAATGTCTTCCTCTTTCATACTATCTAGTGGTAGCCCGAACGAAGATCAAGTTTAGTAAAGAATTGGGTGCCACTCAATTCATCCAGGAGGTCATCAATGACAAGAATGGGAAATTTGTCTTTAATGGTAAGTTTGTTGAGGGAAAAGAAGTTAGGACGCATTCGCAATTAAACTTCTTTCTTCAGGACCATGACCACAGGAGAAGAGTAGGGGCTCATACTAGGGAAGATAAAGCTTGCATTAAGGAGCTCCTGGACCATTTTCTCAATTTAATTTTTTTGGGAAAAGGGGTGACGATACAGACGGATATTGGGAGGAAGGCTTCCGGATATAAGGGGAATGGAATGATCATGAACACCATGGGAAGGAGGGAGTCCCCGGGGAGTGGAAAATACCACTTGATGTTTAGAAAGGATGGCTTGGAGGTCTTGCGACACCGAGGGTGTTTCTGTTGCTTGTATGGCATGGAGTTGGGAAACAACACTAGAATGACCTTTTTTGAGCATCTTTTCCATGCGATGGGAACTAATGATCTTAGTTGAACCGGTGGTGATTGCTTGGAACTTATATTGGTGGCCCTCCTGGTCAAATTGCATGGTTAATTCCCTAAAATCCATGAGAATGGGACCCAAAGTCCTTAGCCATTCTTCACCCAGCACAATGTCAGAACCGCCCATGTCGATAGAAAACATATGAGATTTCAGGTGGTAGTCACCAATTTGGAGACACACATTTTCACAACGCCTTCCACATTTCATGGAGCCACCATTGGCAATCATGATTTGGAAATTATTGATGGCATGGATGTAGCAATGAGTTTCTTGGGCAATGCAGCGATGAATAAAATTATGGGTGCTTCCACT
>SNQJ01S0095631.1:28604-42088 GCA_010110895.2 Picea sitchensis
CATAATTTGGAAATTATTGATGGCATGGATGTAGCAATGAGTTTCTTGGGCAATGCAGCGATGAATAAAATTATGGGTGCTTCCACTATCAACCAGAATGATGACCTTCTGATGCTTGATGTAACCGATTAGCTTGAGGGTTTAGGGAGCAGAGAAGCTAGTGAGAGCATTGAGGGAAATGACCAGTTCTACTTCGGGAGGGTATGAGGGAGGGGTTATGTCAATGGTTTTAGGTTCCTTACGAAATATCCTCGGAGATCGCCATAAAAAGATTCTGTTCCTTACACTTGTGGCCCGGGAAATATTTGTCATCATAATTATAACAAAGACATTTGAGTTGGCGTTCAACCATTTCATCCCTGGTCAATTTGTGGATCTTTAGTGGAGTGGAGGGAGTAGTGGGATTTACTGGTTTAGGGTGAGGGATAAAGGAGGGTTTTCGGTTTTGAGAAGATACAACCTGTTGTGATTCTTTATCTCTTTTAGTAGCCTCTACCCAACTCTGAGGCTGAGCCATGAGGACATCGGCCCGAATCTCATCCTTGAGGCCACTGATAAAACACTCTTGGAAAAAGACATCAGACATGCCCTCTGTTCGAAATGTCAGGCACTCAAAGGAATCTATAAAGTCTTCCACTATTCCCAATTGTTTCAACATTTTCAAACGACCCAAATGGTTGGTGTCAGTGTCAAAGCATTCATAAATATTTTCCACAAAGTGTGTCCAAGAAATATACCCTTGACGAGACATTTTTCTCCATTGCCACCATTGCCAACGTTCTTCATCTAGATGGAGAGCACCATACCAGAGTTTGGCCAAGTCATCTTTAATGTCGTATAAAGAGAAATAATGTTCCATTTGGGTTACCCAACCAGTGGGGTTTGAGGCATCAAATTTGGTCACATCCACCCGCAGAAGTCATAGGTCAGGTTGAAAGTTATGGAAATGAGAGGAATTCTCACCTTTAGTATGTGGGGGTGAGTCAGAGGAAGGGTTATCTGTAGGGATATGAAGCCTGGGTCAGAGGGACGAAAAGACAGATTCAAGCTGGGTGGTCAGGTCTTTTTTTATTTCCTCCATTGAGGACTGCATGGTTGTATTGATGGAAACAACATTGGCACTGAGTTGTTTCACTTCTTGTTGGGTCTCGATGAGACTATATTGCAAGGTATTGAAGCGAGCTTCCAAGTCTTGGCTACGAGTATGGGCCATGAGGATGAGGGAACCAAAAAGGGGCCAATGGGGTCAAAATATTTTCCGAAAAATGATATGTATGAATGTGATAAGTTAGAAGAGATGAGTCCAATGGAATAGGTCTCAAATAATGGTAAAATTTTTTCCAGATGAATTCTTAACTAGGAAGAAATGTGTAGTTACTTGGCAACCCGAACACAATTGCGCGACAATAGATCTTGTTTGTTTTAATTTGTTTATTTTGTTGTCCCCAAGGGTTAGGTATTCAAGGGTTCTAAAGATAAGGCTTTTCCTTGTGCTATAGCTCTCTGATATATGTGCAGGGTCCAACAGTAGTACTCGACCCAATATCTTAGGGCACTAACTAAGGAGGATAGACCATACCCTTAGTCGTACTACCTGACTACTCAGGTAATAGTGAGTATCTTCCTGAGTGTTGTTCTTGGTGGAACTATAGCAGTCAAGAAACCAATCTATTTATCTAAAGAGGGCTTCAGGAAATCTAGGACGACCTGTACATAGGTGTTGTCTAATGCGCTACCACTCGAAGGGGTACCAACATGGGTTACAAGGGTGGCCAACAGATGTACACTTAAGAACCACTTCTATTTCTTGCATTTATGAATCCCTCAACCGCGTTTTTATGTGCTTAATGACAAATCTTCATGGCTTAAAGATGTTGGAATACATCTGTACCTTGAAAAAAAAATTACCCACAATTTCTGCCAAGGAAAGTGATCTGATACCACTTATAATATACCATATATAAAAGTATGCAGAACATAAATAAAATGTTAGAAATGGGAGAATAACAGTAATATAACCAGAACAATCACCACAATAAAACTAAAATAATATAAGAATAACAACTGAAATAACACTTTGATTCCGAGAGCAATGTTCACGGGCCTCTTCGAGGGGGCAACCTCTAGTTGAGCAGAGCTCTATTACAATAATCTCCAGGCTAGGGTTCTCATACCCTTGACTCCGATTTATACTAAATATGTCTATCAAAAGAAGCATCTAGAGGAAGATCCTTCTAGAAGCGAAAGCTTCTATTAGGTCTTCTTACATTCAACTTATTCTGTTTTATTGGAAGGTCTTATTAATATTGACCTTTATTACATCCGAATATATTGTTCTACCTATGTGCGGGTTAGGACCCTAATAGATGTGATGAACCCTCATAGGTTATACAAGTGATTCCAACATCCTAGGCCTCGACAAAGGCAACCCAAAATAAATTCCCAGGTGCCCAGGGGGGTGCAATACTACTATACCTAACAAATATATCGTGAGCCTGCATACATATGAAAAAAATTGAACTATTAGTACAAAATACTAAAATTCAAAACATAAACACAACATTTTGAGAATTATATGATATTTAAATTTACACATGATACATGTCACGCTAGTGACTTGTCCATTCCAGATGGAAAATCCCTGGCATTTCCTAGTGCCAAATCATATAGAAACAAGAGAACATATAAAAAATTTGAGGATGTCATAAAATAAAGAAATGACTATGTTGAATCTTTGAAATGTGATACCTACTTGTGTGTATGGTGCACCTAATGAAATTGTTTCCTCTATTGTTGTATCATTGGTGGGGTTGGGCACTGATGCATCCAAAGGCGTAGAGGGTTTGATGCTAGGATGCAACAAATACAAAAAACCATACAATCAAATATCTATATAAATATAGAAAATACCAAATAAATATATAACAATGAAGAACAAAAAAAAGGGTTAAGATACCAACCTCGTCCATGAAGCTATGCTGTCAAGTGGGCTCTATAGGTCCATATCATGTCTTCCTGCAACTAGATCATCTGTGAGGTTCACATGGAGGGATGTTATGTCCATGTTCCCTCTCCTCATTGTATTGTCATGTGCATGTTGACACTCCAAACCCCCTATCAATGTCACTCACATGAACCTTCGGTCCAGATAGTGCAACAAAGCTATTGTGTTGCACTAGGCTACGAGTCAATCATGAGATGGCTAGTTGTACCTGTTGCAAGTTATATGCAATAGGAGGATGCTAGGTAGGGGGTAAGGCCTTTACCTAGGGGCACAAGGACCTAACTCGGGGTCGCACCTGGCTTGATCTCGGTCCTATGCAAACCCTTGACCCACCATATGAAAGTCACTAATGTTAAATTAGTTGACATGTTTACCCATAATAAACTCAACCAATAATTTCCTTAGAAAATATAAGGGCATCTCCATATTATTGTAGGGAGGTTTATCAAAAACCTTATACCAACTATCCATCCAGTTTTGACTAATCTGGGGATGGATGCACCAGTCAATGGATATGTGTTTTTTGGTCAATGGTAGTTCTTGCCCATTTCTAGGCTCCGTAAAAATAGACAATATTTGTTTTTTTGAAATGCCCAGTTCTTTGATTTGGTTTATATCCAAACCAATTCTAGAGTACTCATACATTCTTTTCCTATAGTCAGAAATAGATGTCAATTTCCCTTGGGAACTTACAATAGGCTGGACAATGATGTCTAAATAAGTGGCCAAGGGGACTCTGTCAGGTTCTCTAGTCTCCCTTAATTGTTCCTCAAGGTTTCTTAATATCAACAACCCCTCATCGATTTCACTTTATACATTTTGTGGTGGTGGTGATGGGTTGGGAATTTGATCTTCTTGGTTTTCTTGTGAGGTGTTTAAATTTTCTTGGGGTTCCATTGTATTGTATATGCTACAATTTAGTATCCATGGCATGTAAATTAGTTTCCTTTTTTATTTAAAATACTAAATTACAATTTTTTTTCAATTTAGATTATTAGGAGCAATATATTAAATTAGATTGACTAAATTGAATTAAAGCTAAGATAAATGTGACATACCTTGAAACATGGTGGTGGTGGCCGTGGCAATATCCTATAATATACCTTGAGAGTGTGCACTTCTTTCCAGTGATTCTTAATCATGTCATTTCCACTTTTTGACCACAAGTTCTTGCACTCACCCTTAATTAATTATGCTTATACAATAACTAGTTATATGTACTTAACCCTATTTAATATGTTAGAAATAAATTTACATGGAAAACAAAGTTGTAACAATATATATGATAGTGAGCATGTTCTTTGGCATTTCAATAGTTTTATGTTCCTAATTACATGCATTGATGTTGACCTCATAACTTTAATGTCTCAAACTACAACCTATCATTTTAATGAAATTTGTTAATCTACTACATTTAAAATTATTTAAAAAAAATAATTATAGTTTATTTATTATTCAATGAACTTGATTATAATATTTTATTATCAACATGTCTAAGGAAATAATTCAATTAATTATTTTAAATCTTAAAATTAAAATATAATTTATTATTATATATTTATAAATCTATATTTATATAACAAATTTATTATTATATATTTATACATTTATATCTATATAAAATATTTATTATTGTATATTTATACATCTATATTTATATAACGACAAAGAAAAAGGAAAATTTGACATATTAATTTTTTTTATAAATAATAAAAAAATAATCTATTTATTTTAATATTTATTTTAACATCTTTTATGATAAAATAAAATCTCAACATTAGAATCTAGAACTTTTAATTTTTTTAATAAAATATTACTATCAATATACATGTATATACATTATATTATATAAAAAACATAAAATGTTCTTATATTAGGATGTTTATACAACTTTATATCATCTCATTCCTTTTTCAAATTATTAGTAACTTATTTTCATTTTGTTTTAACAATATGTTATGTATTTTAATTCTTATTATATTATCATTATTTTATATAACAACCTTATATCATCTCATATCATTATTTTAATTTTTTATTATAATTTTAGTTTTTAAAATTTTTCTATTATCTTTATTATTATTAATTTTTTTTAAATTTTCTATTATTATTATTATTATCATTATCATCTTATGTAAAATTATTATTATTATTGTCCATCTTATGTAAATTAATTTCATTTTGTTTTAAGTAATATAATGCTCCGATTGATATCAAAATTTTAACTTGTGTAAAATTCCCAACACATTTTCCCCACTTAAACAATCCTATCAACATTTAAACATTTCACAAACAAAAGCTAGGATCGAAGGATTTATGTTTCCAAATGAACCGGTTATAATTACCATATCACCTAGGGTTCACTTGTCATCGTATGATTAGGTGGACAAACCAATGATAGATCATAAGAAACTTTTACATGTTGGCATCATGTTTTAAATGGACAGGTTAATGATCGACGGTGGGAAAGGAAACTTTTACACATTATGTAAAACACATATTGGGCTTTCTTTGTTATGAACTTTCACATTTTACTGTGTGAAGAGTATGTTCTCCTGCGCACATTGTACAACAATTTTATTCTGGTTTAGATTCATAATTCAACATAAATTGTTTGAACTTAACTCAGTGATTCACACAAACATAGATATATACAAAGATTTTCAAACAACATTGTTTGAACAATTTTATTTTCTTGATTTCATCATGGTCACTCCAGAACTAATTCTACACTATAATCCTGAGAGGCATAGATAATTGGAGTTTATTTCGATCATTTCTATTTATCTACATTTCTTAATTGCTTTTGAGCGGCAATAGTGAGTCCAGGACCGTGACTTCTAGGTGCACCTCTCAGCCAGTATGCATTTAACCATTCAATATTGCAACCTTTGTCCGTTGCAATTCAAATTTAATTCATGAGAAAGCATTGGAAGGCATCTGTGTGAAACATTCATCAGAAAGTATTGGAAAACATCTGTGTCAGACATTATATTGCATTAAATCATTGCATTTGATGTCGAACATCATATTGGATTAAATCCCTTACCCATTGGTTTAGATTCATAATCCAATATAATTCTTAAACATAAATTGTTTAAACTTAACTCAGTGATTAACACAAATATGCATATATAGAAAGATTTTCAAATAAAACATTTCCACATTCGTTCAAAGCCCTTCAATGGCGTGCACTTTCCACATTCTAAGCAGAGCAGAGCACGAGGTAGCTAACGACTACAATTGACTCATAACTAAATCTCAATATGCGATCATATAAGAAATCGTCTGGTCTTTCTTCCGGATCTGTATCTATCATGTCAACGATCTATCATTGGTAGAAAGGATCTGTGTGCTAATGGTGGAGCTGGAAGCCACGTCCATTTCTACATTGGCCAAGATCCATGGATGATCTACACCACGTTTAAACAGTAATTTAGTACACCGTTCATCAAGAAAAGTCAAGAAAAGTCAAGAAAATAATAACTCACTCAAGATTTGATTGCAAGAAAGTCGGCGCGTGCTGTCCTTCTGCAACATTCCAAGAACGAGTTCCTTTGCGGAATCGGATATGAACCGGCCACTGAGATTTGGCTGTGTATTGTGTATTTGCTCATACATGGAGTCCTCCTCTGCATAAAAAGGTGTCCTCCCAAAGAGAAGAACATATAACACCACTCCTGCGCTCCATATATCAACCTCGTACGAGTACGCATTTCCACTCAACATCTCTGGAGCAGAATATCCCAATGTCCCCACGTTATCCTTGATTACATTTTGAGAACCTGTAAAAATAAATAATCCATCAATATGCTACGAGGGACTGCAAAATTTACAAATAAATCCTCAAGAATATTTCTGCAACGTACCTTTGCATATCGACCTATCAAAATTTCCAAGTTTGAAAACCCATGAAGAGGGATTTATATTCTTTGCAGTGTTTGATATTAAAATACTGGATGGTTTTACGTCTCTGTGAATGATTCTCCACGAGTGGCAGTATTCAAGGGATTGGACAAGAGATTGGATTATTCTGGCTGCTAGTCTCTCAGAAAGGACGCCAGTTACATGAGCGTCGATAAAACGCTGGAGATCTCCTGCATCACATAGATCGGAAATCATATAGACATTCTTCGACCACTCATATTTCCCCACCCGTTCCTGCGGGAAATAGGCTATGGACCTCAAGATTCCGGGGTGTCTGCGGGGTAAACCACTCTGCAACATGTACAATAAATCCATCTCACGCATTGCATTACCCGTAACGGGCATCTTTTTACACGCGAATTGCTCCCCTGTTGTTCTATCAGTGCACTTGTACACCACTCCCATCCGTCCTTGACCAATCACCTCCCCAAACTCATAAAGCTTCTCCACAGAAATTTCGTAATCGTCTTCATCGTCATCATTTATCGCATCCCGTCTTCTCAGACAACTACACAAAAGATTTATCGCACGCAGCATGGTTTTAACGTGCCTGAAACGATTGAGAAGAAAAATTCACCACGGTTCGTTGACGAAAACAGTTCTAAAGAGCAGATCAGAGAAATTTTCTCCAATTTAATCTCGAACTCACGAGTGGATAAAGAGAGTCAGGCAATATATGTAGCTATTCAGTTGGGCCTGGAACTCAAAATTTGAGAGCGGAAGTGAGATGGGATTGCGAGGAAACAGCGGTATCCAGTTATATCATCTCTTACGATTACCGTGTTCAAACCGTCCTTATAAAACCACTACTACCATGATCAAACCGTCACTATTTGAGAAATGCTTGTTTTTAATCAAGACACACAGGAATTGTTTTAAAATCTTATCCCAGAACATAATAATTTCAACGATGACAATTTATATTTAAATATGGATATAAATATAGATATATGGGTTAGTATTATTAGTTTTTAACATTCAAAATGTTCGGTGATAGTTTTGTAAAAATATTCAAAATTGTAGGGATTTTGTATAGTTTTTATAAAATTTTGACCATTTTTAAGATAAAATAATTTTATTCTATAAAATTTGGGCCAATTGTGTTTAAAAAAAAATGGAAATTGATAAATCTTTTTTTGGAAAACCATTAAAAATTAGTCCATTGGTTAAATTTAGTCCCTAAAATCATCTATGATAAAGATTTTGGCATTGAGTGATTTGACAAAAAAAACTTACAAAAATGTTTGTGAATGAAATCCTCCTTATGTTTGTTTTTTACAATATGCTCCCACTTTACCTCCATGAGAGATTCTTTTAGCTTTTTTTGCAGTAAAATATTTGTTTAAAATCTCTATTTCCATTTGCAATGTTCGTAGTTTTCTTTTGAGCTCCTTGATTATTTTTTATGCAAGTTTGCCACATTAGGATACTCATATGGGGTTGGTTCACATATAAAGCAATAATTTTTCTTCCAATGATGCCCATCCACCATTATGGTCTCTGCTACAAATGGTTTTGAAGGTGACTC
The DNA here is from genome assembly GCA_010110895.2 of Picea sitchensis. Classification (NCBI taxonomy): domain Eukaryota; kingdom Viridiplantae; phylum Streptophyta; class Pinopsida; order Pinales; family Pinaceae; genus Picea; species Picea sitchensis. The sequence continues at coordinate 37,064 of SNQJ01S0095631.1, forward strand.
GGGTAAGTGTTGAATCTCTATAGGATATGTATTTCTTCCCTTCCACCAAGTTATCTATACAACTTTTCAATGCTAAGACGGCTCCTTCCAGGGGTATGATTATTCGAATACTTTTTATGTTTTCACTTTTTTTCAAGTATTTTTTTTGTTTAATTTTACATGAAATCTGATGAGAAAGTATTGGATCTACAGGTTTGAGTAACTAATTCTCAGAGCTCTGTAGCAGCGATGGGCTCTTTCCAAGATAAATCACTTCCACATCACACTCTCTCACCTGGAGAGAGTTTCCCACAGGCTTGACAATCTGCTTCTTCAACCACAACCACCTCCCTCACTTGAAGAGAGTGTTGCACACATGCCTCACAACCTGCTTCTTCAACCAAAACCACCTCCTTCACCTAAAGAGAGTGTTGCACATCGGCCCGACAACTTGCTTCTTCAACTTTGTTCCCTCACAAGGAGGAAAACAACAAGGCTCAGCAAGAAACAGACGACGGCAACAAGACACACTCAGCCAAGGGACTGCATTGCCACAACAACCCACAATTATAACACACACGCCATAGACAATTACATGATGTTCAGGCTTCACAGAAGACACAACTCAGTCCACGGGTTCTCACTAGGTTCAGGATGTGTGACCAGAAGACAAAAAATAGAGGTCGATGATGGAGGTCTTCGGTTCAGAGGGAGGATAGGAGAATGGACAGGACGAACAACCTTCCCGTGAGGGTTTCCTTCACTGTGCGCAAGTATGCAGATGCAGACACAGAGGCAAAAAGGTTCAGATGCCCCAGATCTCAGTGAACTCAAGGAGAGGATGACAGAATGGAAGAGCGAACCCCCAACACAGCTGACTTTTGCAGCTTTAACTGCATGCGCTGAGGTCGACACTTGTCTTCCTGGAGCTGCATGCACTCCACTTAGAATACGTCCCTTTTCTAGGAACTTAGGACAAAATTCATCAATTGTCCACTTTAATCTTTAGGAATAATAATAAAATAGTATCCCCTTGGAGGTAAGCCCCCCTATCTTAGCCCCTAGGCCCAAACACTTAGCCTCCTCCCTTACTCAACATTATGGAAAATTAGTCCCCATTCTTTCTTCGCGGTCGGTCTACATGCATACCATTTTGTAACATCCCCAGCCACCCACTGGCCAGACAATGCCACTACTGCAGAATATACACTTATATATAATATGCACTAAATAAAATTAACACATTTAACATAGAGTTATTGTTGTCATACATACTTAAATAGAATTAACAATAATTCAAACTTGCAACGAAATACATGATAACATACAAGCATCACAGACATGCATTGTATGTAAATTAAGCACAAAATGATACTTATCTTTTAACTGGAGTAACATCCCCCAACTGCGTGAAGACCTTCCACGAACCCCCAGCCTCAGACCACACTGCTTATCAATTTTAGTAGTAGTTCTCCCCCAATATGGGACTAAGCCCCATTGGGCAAGGGATTCCTAGGCTAGGCAAGGTCAACAAGGAGGTCACACGATCTCAAAGGAAAGATTCTCTTCGAGGAGCCACTTACGCACACTGCCCACAAACTCTCATTCCCCACATGCTTGTCCCACCTGAGGAGTATACACCTTCACTGTCCTATAGTCCTTCGACTGTTAAACCTCCCTTTCCTTGGGCTTCAACAACAGGCTAGACCAGAATTCTCTGAGCTCTCTGGAAGCTAGAAGACCCTTTCCAAGAGTTCTCACTTCCTCTGTGCACTCTCTCACTTGGAGAGAGTCACTCATAGGCCTAACAACCTACTTTTTCAGTCAATCTTTGACTCAAATCCAGTAAAGTACAAGTGACAACAACAACAACAGGAAAATGGTTATGGACACCCCAAAATGGTAACAGTCGAGCATTAATACACAACTTGGCTCGGGCAACTGATGGAAGCAACCCAAAGACGATTCAATGCAGAATCGACTCTACAAAAGAGGATAGGTTGGGCACATGACTCATGCAGGTCAGATTCATGGTTCTAGGTTTTCATAGTTGTGTGGCTATGCAAAGAGAAATCGTAGAGGCCAACAATGTAGATGACAGTTCAGTCCCCCGGGTTTTCTCTAGTTCCACAGAATGTACTCAGAAACCAAATCTAGAGGCAATGACCAACTCTTGGGTTCAGACGGTGGATTCTGAATAGGAAGCCCCCTCAACACAACTGACGTTTCAAATTTTAGATGCATGCACCCAAGTTGACACTCATCTTCTTGGAGCTGCATGCTTTACAATTGAATTCATTCCCCTTTACCAGGAACTTAGGACAACACTAATCAATTTTCCACCTTAGCCTTTAGGAAATAATAATAAATTGTTATCCCCCTTTAGAGGCAAGCCCCCTAGCTCAGCCTCTAGGCCCAAACACTTAGCCCCCCTCCCTTGCCCAGTGTTGTAGAATATTAGTCCCCCATCACTCTTTCTTCATGGTTGGTCGGCACACAACGATGTTTATATTTTATTAATGATCTACATAATTACATATACAAAATCAGGCTCCTGGTCTTTAACACTTAGACTCTCCGACTTAATAAACACATAAGCCCACTATCTTATACACACTTGGCTAACCAGCCTATAAACATGATTACAATTCATAATAAAATTGGGGCACTAAATAGGTTGAATCCATTTATGCATTTAGAAATGCAATTTAAACAACAAAAGCTTACAATTTCATCCAGATTTGTGTTCTCAAATTCCAGTAAAAAAAGGAAAAAATGTAAAACACTTAAACAATTTCTTAGTTTATCCTAATTTAGGTTATTGTTGTGGAAATTTTTAAATCTATACAATATTGTCAATTTAGATCTGTGAAACTCAAAAAATTATAATAGTTTTAAAATTTATGCCATCTTCTCTCCCAATGAATGAAACTAATGGTTTTATGTTGCCTTGGTAAAATATATTTTCCTCTGAGAAAAATTTTGATTTTGGAAAAAGTTTCCTGCACTTTACATATTCTTTGAATACAAAAGTTGTTCTTATAACATCATTTCCATTTTAGGGATGAGTAATTTTGATTTTGGAAAACGTTTTCTCCACTTTCCATATTCTTTGAATACAAATGTTCTTATAACATTGTTTCCATTTTAGGGATGAGTAATACTGTGCATTATTATTCCACTTGGATTTTGTGATGTACATTGCATAATGTTGTGCATTAGCATTCCAATTTGACTTTTTTCATGGATACGATTTTTTCTTCTTATTATGTTTTCAACTTTGATAATGTTAATAATTGATCATTCTTTAAAATGTTAGAAGGTTGCATGTACTAATTATCATTAGGTTGTGTAAGTTTTTGTTTTAACAAGATACCTAATGAGAAACATTGTTCCTTGAGAAAATTACTATGAGAAACATTGTTCCTTGAGAAAATTACTATGGCATAATATCTTTAAGTCGATAAAATTTGGAAGAATAGTTACTAATTGTTAAAATCTAATTTGAATTGTCCATATGGTCTATGTAATGATTTATTTTGATGTGCCTATTATTCACACACATGTTTCTCGTGAGAAATGTCTTTAATACATATATCAAACATTGCTTCTCATGTAATTTAATTCTGTAGTGTCATTGCCATGTATGTGATAGGCCAACTCGATGTTTGATTTGAAACCAAGGAAATTTTATGAGTGATCAGTATGAATCCTCATACAAAGAATACAAATAGAGAAAATTAAGATATATCTATAGTTTTGGATATCATATGTTATCAAGTGGATGTAGATGCACTTTCATGTATTCCCTCAAATTAAATAATATAACAATAAATAAATAAAAATCTCTCTCAACTGCAAGTGAGATGGAGCTCACAAAAATTCAACTCAATAGACAAAAAACAATTACATTTATAGCACGAAGGCTCAACAACAAGATTGGACCCAACTCCTTAATTTGTGGATCTCAAACTACCTGCATGCTAAAGTTGAATTCTGGTACAACAAACTAGGAACAATGTAGTAAAAAAATTCTAATTTGACAACATTTAGATGTCTTCATTTCGACATTATTCCAACATTCCCCCTTAATGGATAAATGGATTTTATACAACACCTAACTTTCTTATCAAAATTTCAAATTTGAGTTTTCCAAGAGGCTCGATAAATATATCAAGCAAATTATCACTTGTATTACAAAAGATTAAATCAATTTCCTTTGATTCAATCTTCTCTCTCAAAACGTGGTGTTGTAGCTATGTCCTTTGATATTGCATGATATACTGGATTATGTGCCAATTTTCTAGAACTTTGATTATTACAATTAATGTTTGTTGGTCCATTTTTTTTCTCTTCAACATATGCAAGAATTCTACGCAACCAAATCACTTCACAGGTAGCATTGCTCAAAGCTTTGTGCTCAGCTTATGTTGACAACAAAGAAATAGTTGGTTGTTTCTTTATACTCCACGAAATAACCCGTGATCTGTTAAGAACCAAACATCAATATACATAGAAAAACCTCAAAAAACGTACTCAACGCCTTCAAAAAGAGATAATTTTAGATAATAAGCCTCTTCAAGGGGGAAACCTCTTTTTACCCCACTTAAATGTTCAAGTACAAGATTATTCAAAATGAAAATGTCTCATTGGTATATATAGGAGACTAGGAGGTATAATTACAACTAATGGCCCAAAGATTGTTAGAAAAACAGGACCACGGAGCAATAAAATAAAACAAATGCAGAAACAAAACACAGAAGACACACAATACAAGAGAGACACAAATTTACGTGGTTCACCCAGTGTGGGCTATGTCCACCAGAGAAATTGCCAAGTCCTTCCTTTATTATTATCCAACAAATGAAGGGATACAACCTACAACAAAACCTGCTGTAACTTCCTCTTCTTTCTCTCACAGTCTCCTCTCTCAGAATACAATATTCACCATCAATCATAGTTGCAATACATTTCCCTCATAAAAGAGGGTTGCCTTCTAGGGAAAAAACCCTAACATAATCTCTATCGTTAGATCTGCGACCTTAT
>SNQJ01S0095632.1:0-26492 GCA_010110895.2 Picea sitchensis
AATGACCGAATAGAAGGTTGCCCCCCAGGTGTTGACCTCATCACACAGTAAGATGAGGTTGATGAGGGGGCTGCAGAAGCTGAGGGCCCTGTGGCTGAGGAGTGGGATTGTGGTACTACTGGTCCCCCCTCAGAGGCACTTGTTCCACTATATCTATTTGCAGTGGAACGTGCAAGTTCTTTTTTGCGAGCCTCGGTCGCATCTGTCTTATTAGCCATATCAATGAGTGATTGGTTTACAGTATGCACAATTTCCGGGGTACTGTTTGGATAATGATCCACATCAAACCCAGGGATTTTGGCAAGGTGTTATTTCAAGCGGCTAATTCCTGCAAAAATCTTTTTGCCGCAAAGATTGCATGTCGATACTTGTCTATTGGGAAGTTGCACTGGTTCACCATACACCCACATTGGATCCAATGCCTTCAACGTTTTGTTTAGATGAAAATATTAAACCTATGGCACAAAAAAAAACCAAAATAAACACACGATAATGCAAAGGTTAAATAATAAGAGATAGATGAATTAGAATGATTGAATTTTCCATTCAAAAACAACAAGAAGAGGCACATTGCAAACCCTAGCCTAACTCTAAAAATTAAAAAAACAAAGTTCAAATCTTCAAGTTCAAACTTCAAACAAATGAAAGAAAAACATTTTTAATCATACCTGAAAATCTTGATCTCTCCGCTGGCGCTAATGGAAGCAAGATCCTTGGCTTTCTCCCCCTTGGATAGATGCACAATGACTTCCCTCACACCTCTCTAGCTCTCTTACACTTCACAAATGAAATAATGACCAAAAAAAAGGACCCGCGGCCTCTAAAACCCCTCACGCGCACTTTTTTTCCGCGGGTATTCTCAGCAGGGCGACACTTTGCATCGACTCGCGACACATTGGCAATTTCTCACGACACAATGAAAGTGTCGGGACACTTTCATTGAGTCGGATGTGTCGAGAAATTTTGTGATGAAAATTTCGGGAGGGTGAAAATGTCGCCGACATTTCCGAAATATCGGAGATATATTCAACAATGTTTCGACATTTTTACAATTTTTGGCTTTTTTACCTTAGTCAATTATTTGCTGATTTTTGACTGACTTGGACTCCTTATGGACAATGACCTAGCAAAACTTGTCCAATTGAGTTGAAATTTGTCCAAAGGTGTAGGGGGTCACAAGCCATTTGTTTTGAGTACTCACACCCCTATACAAAATCCCCAAGGACCAAATTTTTACATTTTACATAAAAAATAATTAAAATTTCCAATTAACGAAAAATTTTAATAATTAAAAAAAACCTATCAAAACTTAACGGAATTCCACAAGACTCTAGAAGATGTCTAGCTTGGTCATTTACAACATTTCTAAACCTTAGTCGCCCATTGGGCTCGATCATTAGAACACCTTTCACGACTTTGGAGGATTTTGTGAGTGAAAAAATTAAGGATAATTAAAATTGCTTGGTTGGCAAGATTAATTACTTGAGGAAAAAAAACACTCGATGAAAGGACTTCCCTAATGATGAAGTCCTAGGAAACTAACTAAAAATTGACTCATGCTGACCTATTGCATTATTATCCCATGCAAGGGAGTGGACATTCCGAGTACATAGAAAGATGTGCTGGGGGCAAAATTTGCCCTACCGAGCCATTATTTTTCAAAATATGTTTGCACCATAAGGTACATCGCTTCATGATACATGACGTTGACCCCTAGGTGAAATAGGTGGTCAACAGGTACGTTGGGTACGAGTATTTGGCATGGCTAGAAGCTTCGCCCAAATTTGTAGGAAACAATAGGTTGGGAGCATCAATAATATATACTAAAAAATATAAAATTAAACCAAAAAAAAAATAGAGGAATTTTTCAAAAATTGAAATAGAACATAATTGATTAATTTCATAACTTAAATTAATATTCGGAAGCGTGCGAGAAACTGTCTAGCACTCTGAAGAAACCCAAGCCTATCTGCTAAATTGTTTCCCTTTAGCGGCCTCAAAGGCCATGGCTTTCAGTGTGTTATCCCGTCTAACCCCCCTCCCTTGTTTGCAAAATCTTTAGCCTTCAAGCAGCTTGTTCTTGCTTCACATGTCCGCTCTCAGAGAAGAAATTTGGCCTTGCGCAATTTGTGAAGAAGGCTGATGCCATCTCGGATCTTGAGCTTCCTCCAATGGTGTCACACCTCAAAGCCTTGGCCCTGGTAGAGAGAGCCCTGATAGGGCAGTTCTATTAGAATATAAGGTTTACTTGATATAATAAAGTCACTTTCATATTAGTGATTAATACACTGATAGCTAGCTAATATTTAAATAAGGAAAGTTACATTGTACCGGTAGCACAACTACTTAACCATTGACATAAAAGGGAATCGACCCTTTGTCTCAATTGACTTTATGATAATAAAGCATATCTTTTACATGGGTTTGTTGAGTCTGTTTCTAATCATGTAGGCAAGCTTTCTTGTTTATTTAGAAAAATAACATGGTATCAGAGCAGGAAGACCAAGCTTGAATCTTGTCTTTTTGGTGAGTGACTTTGATTGAATTTTTAGTAGGTGAAAGAGAAACCTACAATTGTTTTTCTTTGTGCCTTGTGAGAATTCAGCCTTGACAAGGAGTAGAATTAGCTGACACAAGATGATCTGCAACATTTGACCTAACCATAGGAAGCATTATAATTTGTGGCTACCCAATCTTGTATGTCCAGTGACTAAAATATTGAAAGAAGAAAACAACACCATGCGATGCAATGTATGCCCATGTTTTTGAGCATTGCATTGACAACTCACATGTTTAGTGTCCATGGAGGGAGAAGGAAATTAAGAGGTTCAGTATTGATGAAGAGACAAAGAAATTAAGAGGTGATCTACCGAGGTTTCAAAAGTTGAAAAAGATTACGATTCTTGAAAGTTATCAGAGCCGTGAGAATCGCCATATCAAATCTATGAAGAGAAAGCTGCCATATCATCGATTTGCTGGCAGATATCAAATTTGTTGTTTGAAAAGAAGGCTGTTTGTCAGACCTATGATAGCAACACACACAATGAGAAGATCTTAAGATTCTTTGACACATAGATGAGGCTGTTGTACCTGTTGACCGCCTCTCCAACATAGGTGGTCAACTCCATGTGCCATGAAGATATGCATCATCAAATGCTCATTTGTTGAAGAAATTTGGTTCTACAGGGCATGTTTGGCCCCAACACTTCTTTTTATAACTGGAATTTCCGCACCCCTGCGTGGGTCAATAATGTAATAGGTCTGCATGAGTCATGTCTAGGTCAGTTACCTTGGGATCGGTTCACTGGGAGAGTTCCTTTCACCGAGGGTTTTTTATCCTCAGGTTATCAATTGGGCTTTTCAGCCTTATTGATTTCCCTTGAGTTTTTCCCTCACACTTGCAATAATTCCTCCAAAGTGGTGAACGACGTTCTAGTGGGCTTATCTTTTGGTAACTATTTTAGAGAATCATTGTAAATGACCATGCAAGACATCTTAGAAAGTTTCGTGGAATTCCTTCGAGTCTAGTATAGTTTTTTTTAATTAATTAATTTTTAATTAAATTTCCCTAAGTTTGGAGGTTTAATTATTTAATTAATTAATTATTCTTGAGCAAAAATTGTAAAAAATAGGTCCTTGGACCTTTAATAGGGGTATTTGTGCTCAAAAGAAATGGAATAACACCCCCCACATCCATGGACCAAGTTTCAACATAGTCGGACAACTTTTGCTATGGGTTTGTCCACCCGGAGTGTCAGTCAGTGAAAAACAACAATTTTAATTGCTAAAGTCCAAACATGGCAAAAATGTAATTTTAAAAAGTGAGCTAAAAGGATGATGTAAAGATGGATAAAGGTGAGAGAGATATTTCCTAACCTTTCCTAGCCTTTTCCAACCCTCACATCACCCCCCCACCTAGCCATTAAGCAAAAACGTCACTTTGCCTAGAGGGGTGTGCCTCCCTTCTAGAAAATCTCCAAAAAGTAAAATAATAATGAAAAAATAAAGGGGAGACTTATTATATCCCTTGGCACGCCTTTCCTAGCCTCCCACTTGCCTTTTTGCTTGATCCCAACACTCTCTCACTCATCCACATCCTTGATCCATGTGATCTCCCCCAAGTGGTGCGCCCTCCTAGGAGAGTTAAGCTTCCCCCCACTTGGAAAATTCCAAAATAATTTTTAAAAAATTATTTAACTCTCTCCTTCCCTTTGGCATGTATCCCATAGCCTCTCACTACACTTTTGTGTGATCCCAACATTTCCCACACCCATCTACACCCTAGATCTATGATCTAAACCCTAGATGGTGTGCCCTAGCCTTGGGATCTACTCTTTTGCTTGGTGGTGGAGACTTGGCATTGATCCAAGAGAGGTAGGTTTGCCTCTCCAAGTATAAATAGATCCCTTTCCTCACTCCCAACTCACCATATTTTGAGCTAATGTTATGCTACTTGATTTCTTTCTCTCTCTCTCTCTCTTTCTTTCCATCATTTGCATTCTTTGGCTCTTAGGGTTTTGGAGATAGTTTTCTCCAAGATCCTCTTCTTGAGTAATAAAGATAAAACTTTGGAGGACTATTGGAAGAGTTATGCACATGTTTTTTCTTGCCATACACATGAGGTAAAGTTGTTCAAATTTGTTTGGTGATTGCACACATTGGATCTTAGGTAAAATGTTACTTGGGTAGATCTATTAATGCACATGCTTGTAAATCTATATATTTTGATTTGCTAGATAGGATTGAAATGTCATCTTGTTAGTATATGCAACATATTATCTCTTGTATGCACACCACCTTTCAAGTTTTGTAGGTTTAGCTTCAAGGGTTTCATTGAGAATGAACCGAGGAAGATTCTTCCCTTGAAACACATACAAACTCCAACCTTTCTCACCCTTCACTTTTCTTCTATTTGCTGTTCACTTTCACATATATTTCAGCTAGTTTAACTTAGCAAGATAGGTCATTTATATCAAATTTTATCAATTTTTCTTAAGAAATTTTTTTGCCCTAATTGGCAATAGTTTTTCTTCACTTTGCTTGTTGTGTGTAGCATTTCCAGCAAGGATACCTTGCTGGTTTTTGCAGGTTCAGATCTGGTTGAGAGGGGTTTTGGCTGCCCAAAGACATTCACACAACACTCAAAGAGCCCCCAAGGGGATTGGTAGCTATTTCTCAACCTTCTTTCTCTTTCTCTAGCTTCTTGTGCTTATTCTCCTTCATTTCTTGTTGATTTTAGTAGCTTATAGCTTGGGAGAAGGATTGGTATGGCCTACCTCCCAAGTGTGAGCTTGGATCTAGTTCTAGCTTAGAGTTTTTCATCTCAAAATCACTTTCCTAAGCTAGGACGTGGGGTTAGTGAGCTTCTTACTTCCCTTGCTTGCTTGCCTCTCTTTCTTCTTTCTCTTGCTTGCTTCTCTCTCTTTCTTCTTCCTCTTTCTTCTGTCTTTTTCTCTTTCAAGCATTCTCTAAATCTAATAATTGCCTACCTATTGGGAGAGGAATACCCCAAAGGTAAGGTTAGGGTTTAATTTGTGTTATTGATCTAAGTGCTTGATGTTTTGATATATTCTAGATCTAGATCTCATACACAATAGTTTTTTAGCTTGAGCCTATTGGGCATAATCAACTTAGCTAGATCTATTTGCATGCTTAAGCTCCTTAAAGTTTAATCTTTACTTTACATGCTTATATCTAACCCTAAATGTTTAAATGCTTCAATAAGTTAAGTGAATGGTGTTTTTTCTTTCATGCATTAATCTTAAGGCCATTTGCCAACACACTTGAAGTAATTCTTATGGTTGAGTTGATAGTGTAGGCAAACACTTAAATCTTCTTTCTCACACTTAAATCTTGTTTCTCAATGTTCTAAATCAACATAAGATAAGTGTGCTCATCTCTTTTCATCTTGTTGGCAAGTTGTTCTTGCCCTTGTGGTTTTTCTTCTTTACTTTGCAAGCTACATATTGGTGCACTAAGTAATTTGCTCTCACATAGCTTATATGTGTTAATGCCTTTCATTTCATAATCTTAAGCAACACATTTAAGCATAAGTAAGTTTTCGCCATAGCACTAAATCACATTTTAAAAGTGTCATAAAATCATTAAAACAGTCTAAAATACACCTAAAAGTCTACCTAATTCACATATCAACTTAATAGACTCTTTAAGGTACCTTAGATCACCATCTTCACCATCTAAAACGGTTATTGAGGAGGGCAACGGAGGGTGATAGGCCGGGGACGGTCTCACGGCACAAAGGAGTGTCATTTCCGTAAAAGATCAATGCTTTGGGCTGACTATGACAGCTAGGGTTAGCCTCGTTGCTATACTATCTTGAGAATCCAACAACCATTTGGCAATAGGAGGAGGAGGCTTTGGTGAAAATCTTAATAAAGGTAATTAAAACTTGATAATCTTAAGAAACCTTTAATAATCCAACCATGGGCTAAAACATCTAAATACTTTGTGGGTTTAATAACTAAGAGTGGGTAATCTTCATCATCTTCATAATACTTGTGCTTAAAATCTCTAAGTCTTCTTTGTAGATGTGTTGATGATAATCTCATAAATGTGATGATGCTTTGATCTTCTTGTATCCTGCACACAAATACTTAAAGTGGTTAGTTTGCTTATTGTATCTTAGTATTCTTTACTTGTAAATCTTGTACTCAATATTTGATTCAAGTGTTCTCTTGTATATCTTGTAATCATATTTGTAACGAATCACCCTTTAACTTTAGTAGACCCCTTGCCCAATCTTAGGCACTAGCCTTAGTTGCCCTAGGAAAAAGCTTGCTTAACATTCTAACCCTTGCATCTTTCATTGCTGCTTTAGCATCTTAGGTTAGAATCCCCCCAAACCTTAACAAACTAAAATCAACTCCTAGAACTTAACTTTAAAACTGAACTAGAAACTAGGGACTACCCCCTTGGCTTCCCTAGGAGTGAGCCTAGACGGAAGAGGTTCCGATCAAAGTGACAGCGTAGGCTGTGAACCTAGGCATTGTGCCTCCAAGGACACACTAAGTGAGTCGGACTTAGCTCACGTTTGCAAGTGTGTATTAGGACGGCAACAGTACCTATTGGAATGCAAACAATAGAAGAACACCTATGCATACAGAGGAAAATGCTCAGGCAATGAGTGCATTTGGACATCATTTAGTCAAATAGAGGTAGAACAAACTTTATTTTGTGTCATATTCAAATTATTATTGAGGAACAGATGATAGAGTCCCCTTTTTTAGAATTAGAGACAGTTTTTCAAAGGAATTTATTTCTCTCAAATTTAAATTAATGTAGAAAAGGGAAAAATATAATTTTTTTTTTCTTTAAAGAAATTCCTTTATTATTTCTCAGTTATAGAAATCCTCAACAGAGTCAGACATAAATTTTTAGTTTAAGATGTGTTTTTATACACACAATCTTTATCCCAATAAGATAAAGACAAAGGTATTAAAGAGGAAGCACAAATATATAAATTTGAGTAACAGAAGGTATTAAAGAGGAAGCACAAACATTTATGAATTTGAACAACATAAATCGATATAATAGAAGAAGAGGGGGCAGATAAATAAGGTTTACTTTTGTTCTTCATTCCAGAAAACATTGGATGAGACAGTTTTTTTGGTTTCATAAGTTATTTTATTTCCAGCAAGATCGCTTTTCAACAGTGTGTTTGTTTCAGCAGTTAGGGTTTCCATTGCTTATTTTTAGCAGATGTAAGGTTGCCATGGATAAACCCTGTATCCGTAATATCTTCCTATAAAACTAGGCGAACACCCTGGTTAGGTACCTCAGTGACTTGGCAGATGGAGATATTTCCATAGGGACATTTGATGTTCAACGTTGTATCGACATGTTTTGATGTAGAAGAGAAGCCTTTAACCTTGTGGCTGAATGGAACAGAGGACAATAAAACCAGATGATGCTTTCATGATTTAAGAAGCTCACACTTTGAAGACAGGAAGGGATCTAATGTAGATATAGCTCAGTATGGATGGCTGTCCAGACTCCAATTAGTGCGGGAGTTTGTGAATCTTAGGAATTATACCCTTATGAGGGTCATGAGACAATCAGATCGAGCACTATGGATGGTTGTCCAATAATTCGGGAGATTTGTAATTCGAGAATTCGGGAAGGTGGAATCCAGGAGCTTGGGAATTCTACTTATGAGCTACATCTCTACAAGGGTTACGAGGCAGCTTGATGGAGCTCTACCTAGTCCAAGAACTGTTCTCCAAAGAAGAAGCTTCGGAAGAATGTTTGGTTCTGATATTTTAGCTTTCAGTCAATGTGTTTTATCTTCAGTTAGTATGCTTTTTGCTTTCAGTACCGTAAGCCTTAAGAGGGGGTGTTAGAATATAAGGCTTACTTGATGTAATGAAGTCGTGTTCATATAAGTGACTAATAAAATGATAGTTAGATAGTATTTAAATACGGAAGTTACATTGTACTAGTAGCACAACGACCTAGCCATTGACATAAAAGGGGGTCAACCCCATTGTCTCAACTGACTTCATGATAATAAAGCATATCTTTTACATGAGTTCGTTGAATTCATTTCTAGTCATGTTTGCAAGCTTTCTTGTTTATTTAGAAAAATAACAAGTTCACTGGTCTTTGGCCATAGCCTCGGGCCATGGATCAATGGATGCAAAAGAATTAGATGGCTCTATTCAAGCTTACACTGTCATACTTCTTCTGTGGAGTAGGATTCCATACCTTCCCATTTGAATTCAAAGAGGATCACAACTTAATCTTTTAGAAATAGTCACTATTTCATGAGCCCTAGGGGTGTGTACTTGCATAGATGGATTCTAGACTATGAGTCTTGTTACCCCCTTAGTCTGCACAGGGATATCTCACTAATTGTTTGGTGCCTTGAGGGTGTAAAATTTTGACTACTAACCTATGAAAGGGCAAGCACGACATTATTGGCAGCAGAAAGGGGCATTGAGTTGAACAATTTTGTCTCCAGATAAGGGAGTATCAAAGGATAACCCGGGGTTCACAACTTCAGCAAATGTAAATGAAAATGGCAGCAGATCTGAAGCTGGTTCTGGTTTAAGCAACTCAATCTCTATCCCCGTTAATGCTAGTGAAGAAAGTGACGTTTTCAAGATTGCTAAAATGACAATGCAACGATACTATGACCCAGTTCTGGCTATGCAGATGACAAAGATTGGATTTGAATGTTAAAGAGGAGAAGAGATTCGCTGATACGGTGTTCTGGAGTGCCATGGATTCACTTTCTGATGATAACAAGAAGCTACCACCTAAACATTCAGCATAGGTCTGAAAATGACTGCAAAGACGGTTGTGTGTGTAAATGTCCACGAATTTGATGGTGACAAGTTCCGCTGGATATCTAGTGGAGAATATATTCAGACAGTGGCCTTGGTTGAAAAAAACAATATTGTCATGGCCCTTTTATTTTGTTTTATAAGATGTTTTGAGAAATAAATCCAAGGGAACAAAAGATCATGTTAATAGTATTGAAGAGAGGCCAGGAAATACTTGCCATCTTGGGGGAGATGACTTGCAACTGGGTGGTTTAGTTTCTGTAACACAAGTGAAGAGCATTGAAAAGCTTGAAAATGGCCAAAGCGAAAGTAAAGGTTTCCAAATTTCCAATGAAGATAATATTCTGAAGAAAGACAAAAGGTCTCTAGCTTTAGCTGATACATAGACATGTATCAAGGGGAATATTAGTGAAAAAGCTGAGCAGGCAAATGATGTGCAACCAAGGAGAATTAGAAGAGCCAATCGAACTGATATCAACTATAAGGAACTCTTGAATTTGCAGTGACTGGATGGTAGTCTTCTTGTATTCAATCCTAGTGCTAAGATTTTAGAGACATATTTACAGTTGTGTGTGATCTAGACCATTTTCAGATATGAACCCCGTGGTTAAACCCTCAAGGACAATATGTAACTATCCCAGTATGGGGTGGACTGAGACCAGAGCACCCAATACACTCACATATATAGAGAGAGTTGGAATGTTCAGATATAGATTCTTGTGAACTTTTGTTTGCATAAGTTATGAAAGCATTAATTAGTAGATTGGTTTGCAGATGCAGTTGCATGTGTTAAATTTAGAGCTGCTATTAACTTCTTTTCAATTTACTAGACAATAATAGCATAAGCAGGATCACCGAGAGAAACACAATCACAAGGTACACAACATTTTATCCTTGGAAACCCTCATGGGGGAGAAAACCCAGCAAAAACTTTCTTAATATAGATTGCCAATACAATGCCAAGATAAAAGACCAAACACTAGAGAATATCCAAGACTGAGCAATGCGTCTCTCTCTTCTCCTTCTAACTGCAGCTTCCTTCAGACTTGCGCACTAGATGAGTGACTTGAGTGAGTGAGCTAATGAGGCGCCGTCCTCTCTTATTTATACTAGCTGAGGAGCGCTAGGGTTGTGTCTCTTTATTAGGCAGGGCCGACTTCTTCAACTAGTGGTTAAAACCACTTTAATTAGCCCTAGGGGCCGACTTCTCAATTAGCATCATATCAACATGGTTTGACCAATCCACAAAAGGGGATTTGGTCATACATAAGTCCCGACATGATCAATCCACAAAAGGAGACTGATCTGTAAGAAAATAACTCACTTATAAATAGAATATTCTTCGCAGTTACAATGTTTCAACACTCCCCCTTAACAAGAAGGGTATTCTACAATATAACATCATCAGGAGAGAGAGAGAGGGAAGCAACATCATCAACATCTTGAACACTGACTGGCATATCTATAAATCATCGGAAGTTTTTCTCATCATCAATATCTTCATTGTTCACAGCATGGAGCTGGAGTAGCATCATCATCATCGTTCAGAACATGGAGCTGGAATCTGAAACATCAACATCAGTTAGTATAAAACTATAACAACATTATCAATCAGTACAAGACGGATACATCATCATCAACAACACGAGGTTGATACAACATCATCGACATCATCAACACGAGGCTGAGATAACATCATCAACGTAATCAACACAAGGCTGAGATAACATCATCAACGTAATCAGCATGAGGCTGAGATAACATCATCGACATCATCATCATATAGCAATAGAATGAGGCAGGTGCAACAACATTTTGTGGTACTCTGATAGACCCTAGGGATTTGCCCAGGAATTATAAGATTCCATAGGATATAAAGTCCTAACGGAGCTACCATGTGGTACTCTGACAGATCGTCCTTACAGGACCTTCGGGATCTGCCCAGGAATCAAAGAATTCCCTAGGATATAAAATCCTAACGAAGCTACCACTACTGACCACAACTGGCATATACATGCATAGGTACTCTGACAGACCGTCCTTACTGCACCTTCGAGATCTGCCCAGGGATGATCAATCCCCTAGGATATAAAGTCCTAACAGAGCTACCCGTTGTTGGTCAGGATACTATAGTATCATCAACATCACTCCCCCTTTCAAGGGAGGTCCTTTCGGACAATACCAAGCATGTCTCGGAAGTGCTCAAACTTCACACGAGACAGAGGCTTGGTCAACACATCTGCAACCTGCTCATCTGTGCCAACATATTGGAACTTTATAGCTCCCCTCTGCACCATATCACGAATGTAGTTATACCGGATTTCTATGTGTTTTGACTTATCATGGAACACAGGATTCTCCGTCATCTTTATGCAACTCTGGTTGTCACATAGAATCACGGTGGCTTCCATCTCCAGATTTAATAGACCTGTCAACAACTTCCGAAGCCATATGGCTTCACAACTGGCGGAACATGCTGCAATGTATTCCGCTTCTGCCGTGCTGAGAGCAATATTGGATTGCTTCCTGCTCTGCCATGAAGTCATGGATGACCCTAGACTGAAGCAACATCCTAAAGTTCTTTTTCTATCAGAAACACTTCCAACCCAATCTGAATCAACATATCCATACAATCTGAAGTCATGATCTCCAGTATAACAAAGACCATATTCCAACGTACCCTTAAGGTATCTCATCACATGCTTTGCAGCTACAAGGTGAACATGTCTGGGCTCTACTAGATACTGACTCAAGGTGTTCACAACAAAGCATATATCTGGCCTGGTATTCGTCAGATACATCAACGAACCAATAATTTGCCTGTACAGAGTAGTATCAACCAATTCTGACGAAGTACCTACCAGGAGCTTCAACTTTGTTTTCATGGTTGTGTTCATGGCTTTACATTCCAACATGTCAAACCTCTTCAGGATTTCTACTGCATACTTCCCTTGGTTGAGGAAGATCTTCTCTGGGCTCTGCCAAACTTCAAGACCTAAGAAATAATGCATTAGGCCTAGGTCTTTCATTTCAAATTTTGCAGCGAGCTTCTTCTTACAATCTGTGATGAGCTTTTCTTCTCCCGTCAAGAATAAATCATCTACATATTGTAGTAATATCACTGACTCATCATTCATAACATTGAAGTAAAGGTTAGAATCAACTTTACTCTTGGTAAAGCCCAAGCTCGTCAGGAAACTGTCAATTCTGCCATACCAAGCTCTGGGAGCTTGCTTCAACCCGTACAGAGCCTTCTTCAATCTGCAGACATGAGTCTTTCTATCTTCAACTTCAAATCCTTGGGGTTGTTCAATATACACTTCTTCTTCAATAACACCATTTAAAAAGGCTGTTTTCACATCCATCTGGTGTAACTTCCACTTCATCTTGGCGGCAAGAGCTATGATTGTTCTGATAGAAGTGTATTTGGCTACATGAGCAAACGTCTCTTCATAATCAATGCCTTCCTTTTGAGAAAATCCGTGAGCTACAAATATTGCGTTATGTTTTTCAATACTTCCGTCTCCTGCATGTTTATCTTGTATAGCCATTTGGAAGATACCACATCTTTGTTCTTTGGTCTGGGAACTATTTCCCATACATCATTCTTTATAATGGACTGGTATTCTTCTGTCATGGCATCTGTCCATTCTTTCTTCTGAATGGCTTCTTCAAAACAAGTAGGCTCCTTCTCTATGAGATCACATATCAAGGTCATGTAACTGGAGAATGGCTTAGGTTTCTTGAGAAGTTCCCTTGCCCATGCTGGCTTTCCCTTGTGAGAGATCGTCATCTAGGGAGGTTCTTGAGATTCTATCATTTCATGATCTTCAGGAATCTCATCATCAGGGGAAATTGTAACTTCCTTCACAGGTTCTGTAGCTCTGTGGGCTACAGGTTCTTCACATACTTCTTCAAGTTGTCATTTCCTTGATCTTTTAAGTGCTGCTTTTTCATCAAAGGTTACATCTCTGCTGATCTCAATATGATGGTAACCCGGTATGTAAATTTTGAAGGCCTTAGAGACCTCACAATATCCAACGAATATTCCCTTCTTGCCGGGAGGGTCCAACTTAGTTCTCCTTTCTTTCGGAATGTGTACAAACAATGAACAACCAAATATTTTGAGATGGCTTACTTTTGGCTTCTTTCCGAAGAATATTTCTTCGGGGGTTTTGAATCCAAGTGCACTATGGGATAATCTGTTTTGGACATAGACTGTTCTTCTTGCTGCTTCAACCCATAAGTGCATTGGAAGATCTTGATCATGGATCATAGTCTTCACTGCTTACATTATTGTTCTATTCTTTCTTTCTGCTACGCCATTTTGCTGAGGATTATAGGGAGTAGTGAGCTCCCTCTTAATCTCGACATCTCTGCAAAATCTTACCAATTCTTTTGAGGTGTATTCTACTCCATTATCTGATCTGAGTATCCTGATCTTTCTTTCAGAGAGATTTTCTATCAAGGCTTTGAATTCCTTGAAATTTCCAAATACTTCATCTTTTGACTTCAAGAAGTAAACCCCAAGTCTTGTGAGAATAATCATCAACAAATGACACATAATATACATACCCACTTAAAGAGGTTGATGGCATTGGGCCACATACATCTGAGTGGATGAGCTCCAATATTCCTTCTGCTTTACTATCTCTCTTTGGGAAAGGATTCTTTATGTTCTTTCCTTGTGCACATCCCTTGAACACACCTTCATGATCAACATTGAATTCTGGTAGACCTGTGACTACCTTGCTTACATATGGTAAGGGTTTGTAGTTGATTTGAGCTAGTCTTCTATGCCAAAGTTCACATGGACTCTCAGTGGAGTGAGTCAAGGCTGCATCTGAATGACCTTTTAATTTATACAGGTCACCTTCTTTTGTTCCAATAACAATTGCATCTTCTATAATTTTTCTTCTAGGCCACATAAGAACTTCACCATCTATGAATGCAACTCTGAAGCCTTTCTTATTTAGAGCCGAGATACAAAGTAAATTCTTTGTCAAACCTGGTACATAAAGTACATCCTTCATTTTCATCGGAGTCGCTGAATCAAGTTTGTAGGTGGACTCTCCCACTCCTTTGATAGGGTACTGGTAATCATTATCGAGTGTAACTTTCTCGGGAAAGTTCTTTTCTATAAGGCTAGAGAGAATGTCTCTCTGACCTATCATGTGCTTAGAGGCACCACTATCAATGAGCCAAGTATCCTCTCCGAGTGTCATAGATCCTAAGAGGGCTGAAAATAAAACATAATCTTCAATCTTTTCTTTGATCAACTTTGTGGGTGGCTCATCATCTTCAACCTCATGGGCATGATGTCTTTTGTTATTTCTCTTCTTGTATTCTTCCCTTCTGACTGTACAATTCTTAGCAATGTGTCCCATTTTATCACAATGATAACATTGATAAGAGGAGAAATCTTTTTCTCTTCTTTGCCCCTTCTGATATATCTGGAATCTCATTGGAGGGTGAGATTCTTTATGGAATTGGGTGAATCTCTTTGGGGAGTGAGATTCCTTATGAAGATGGGTCTCCTTTTGGAAGTTAGACCTTTTCTTTCCTCCTTCACCATGAGCAGCTAAGTCTTGGTCTTCATCTCTTAATAGTACTGCTTCTCGGTTGGCTACTCTTGCTTCTTCTTGAACACATTCTTCCCATAGACTATCAAATTGGAGTTTTTCTTTTCTTGCACATATAGTTTGGATGAAGGCATCCCAAGGTCTTGTGAGACCATTAAGAGCTTTCTTTATGAGTTCATCTTCATCTAGGTTGTCTCCAATTGCTTCTAGTTGTTCCTTGAATTGAGAAACCCTAGAGAAATAGTCATGAACTGTTTCTCCTTTTTGCGTCTTTGTATTCTTGAGTTGGGTTCTCAGATTCATCTTCCGGTTGATATTCCTTCCTTCATACATTCTGGTCAGGGCATCAAACATCTCTTTTGGAGTATTCTTATAAGACACTTGAGGGATCAAGTGTTCCTTAATAGAGTCTTCAATGATTCTCTTGGCCCTAACCAAATCCTTTTGGTACTTTGCTTTGGATGTAGCTTCTTCGGGTTCCGATACATTTTCCTTTATGAATTTTGTAAGGTCATTCCCTTCAAGAATGAGTGCAATCCTATATTTCCAGCCACAGAAGTTTTCTACCCCTTCTAACTTGTCAACAAGCTTGGTGCTTGCAGACATCTTGACCTGGAGCTAGGAAAATGATCAAAAAATGAAAGTGCTCAGAAATAGAATCTGAACTTACCAGGAGATGTGCTGAGCTGAGGCGAGTAGGCTGAAGTTGTCAGATTTAAAAAATTCCAAGTTTTACCCCTTAAAACTTGACCTGCAAAAAATTGGACTGGTACTGGTTCTGGTTTCTTGGTTTTTTGGTTTTCTGGTATACCAATAAAATCTAGGCTTTCACTTTCCGGAGGCTTTGGCCACTGAAAAGGTGTGCTCAAGCTGCAAACGAGTTCGCTAGGCTAGGGCGCTCTTCCCTAGATGGTTTTTAGGCAAAAATTCCCTTCCAACAAAAAGCCCTAATTTTCTTGTACGACAACAATGACGTTTTTGGTTACCCAGTGAAAGGTGCTCTACTCAGTTTAGCTCTGAAACCATGTTAAATTTAGAGCTGCTATTAAGTTCTTTTCAATTTACTAGACAATAATAGCATAAGCAGGATCACTGAGAGAAACACAATCACAAGGTACACAACATTTTATCCTGGGAAACCCTCATGGGGGAGAAAACCCAACAGAAAGTTCCTTAATATAGATTGCCGATACAATGCCAAGATAAAAGACCAAAGACTAGAGAATATCCAAGACTGAGCAATGTGCCTCTCTCTTCTCCTTCTTCTAACTGCAACTTCCTTGAAACTTGCGCACTAGATGAGTGACTTGAGTGAGTGAGCTAATGAGGCGCCATCCTCTCTTATTTATACTAGCTGAGGAGCGCTAGGGTTGTGTCTTTTCATTAGGCAGGGCCAACTTCTTCAACTAGTGGTTAAAACCACTTTAATTCGCCCTAGGGGCCGACTTCTCAATTAGCGTCATATAAACATGGTTTGACCAATCCACAAAAGTGGATTTGGTCATACATAAGTCCCGACATGATCAATCCACAAAAGGGGATTGATCTAGAAGAAAATAACTTAATTATAAATAGAATATTCTCCGCAGTTACACTATTTCAACATGGCATATACAATTTCGGCCTAGACAACAGAGCACCCAACAGGTTGAAGAGTATGATGACATTTTGTGGAAGATGATCAACACTGTGAAAGGGGGCCGAGCAACAAGCAACACAGAGGACGCAGACCAACCAATAACCTGATACAGAGATGTGCTCAAACTTTGATCATTTGGTAATATATATATATATATATATATATATATGTGTGTGTGTGTGTGTGTGTGTGTGTGTGCGAAATAATTCCTTGAGGAAAGTTAGGTATGGTCGACCTGAGAATGTTGAGGGAGCTGACCTGTATGATTGATTGGGGCTGACATTTCAAGGTGAATTCAATTGAGCCGACCTTAGCCCATGGTAATTTTTTAAGTAGATATATGGATTCAATTCGACCTGTAGGCCTGAATTTGATTGACCGAATTCGCACATTTGGGCTAATATGTTCATGCAAAGCCTAGGACCAACATTACATTGGGTTATTGGAAGGCTAACCTTATGGTTGTTTGAAGCTCATTTTACCACTTTGGAGAATGCTTGAATATTATATTTGCTGATTTTTAAGAGGAAAAGGAGCTTTGAAGGGACTTTGGAGGTTGGACGCTGCCCCCCTCATTGTGGAAATTGATCACCTTCTGAGGGCCCTTTGGCCCCTAATTTTGTACATGTGGCCTAAAAGCCCAAGATGTTGAATTATTTAGATTATTGAATTGTTGAAGAGAGCCTTTTGCCCCTCCATAGGCTAGATTAAGGGAATTTAGTCTAAATTTTTTATTTTTTATTTTGAGGGAAGTTGAGCACCTCCTCTATAAATAGAGGTGCACTTCGTCTCATTTGGACTTCTCAATTTGAGGGAGAAATCCCTTAGGAGGTCTGAAATTTCTGAAATTTTCTTGGAGCATTTTGGTCTTGGAATGATGTTTTGAATGGAGGAATAAGGAATTATGTTGATGGATGATTTTGTGGATGTTTCTCTTGTTTTGGTGGATGATCTATGGAGCTAGGGTTTCATCATGCATAGTGACTTGATGTAGTAAGTGTTCTATTTCAAGTTAAAGTATTGGTTTGTGGTGCATCTTGGTGGATGCTCTATTAGATGGTTAATAATTGCATGTTATCTTGTATTCTTTGTTCATTTTGTTAGAAACTCTAAGGAAGGATTAATATGGTTTTGTAATGTCCCCCACCTCTTGATGAAGAGGGTTAGAGAGACTCAGTGGTCTAGCTTTCCCCACTAGACTATAGTCTCAGGTATATTGGGGACAAAGTCAACCAGGAATCGTAATATTCTAAAGTTAAGTTGACTTTGTGGAAAAAGGGTAACTCAACGAAGGAAAAGAAAAGATGAGTTAGGTTAAGAGTTAACCCTAGGGGTAAAACTAACTAAATGGGGGAATATATTGGAGCTATAAAGAAAAGGGCAGGGCACACTCCTTATTCATTCTGGATTATTATCTTATTTGCATTGGAGCTCTTGAGCACAATCAGTTTTGAGGGATTTGAGTCTAAAACCCTAGAGATCAACTCGGTGGTGAAAGATCCCACCTTCCTTGATCCAGGCTTGGTCCCGGAGGTGAAATAATCCTCCCACACCATTCTACAGTGTTGCAGGTTGGTTCTACAGGCATTTACTAGGCTAGGGCGCAACCTAGGGGGGTTTCCAGCTAGGGGCGCACCATCTTGGAGGTTTTGGTTCGATCTGGAGGAAGCAGGAGGCATTTGGAAAAAGTAACACCTGTGTTCTCTTCGAAGGGTCCCTGACATCATTCTTGGTCTATTCAGGAGGAGTTTATCCTTGCCGTTTATTTCTGTGAGCTTGGCACAAATTGAAGAGAAAGAGGGCGCTTTGCATAAAGGGATTTTCAGTGTTTGGAGGCTCAGATCTCAATAGATTGGCTTGAGACTTCAACATCTTGGTAGCAGTGGCCCGATCTATGATCTGATAGAGTTTGGTGGCATTTGGAGGTTCCTAGAGGGGAGAACGTACCCTCTTTGACTTTATCAAACTAGGGAGGGCACAATCCAATTTAGGGATTGCCTATTTGGAGGAGCAATATTGCTCAGATCAACTTGAGATTGGATCCAGAGGTTTCTATCAGCTTGATCTACATTCTGGGCGAGTTTTGGAGGATTTGGAGGTCAAGAGAGGGTAGGTCGAAACTTGAGGGTTTTGCAGCATCTAGAGCAGGGCGTAACTCATCCAGTTGGGGAGGTTTGACAGTGCATTGGCCAGGTTCTTCCATCTTTAGTCAGATCTGCTTGTTGGTGGCCTTTGGAGGCTTGGATCTCTTTTCTTACAGCCTTTGGGAGGCATTTATCTTGTATTGTTCTTCTTATTGTATCGATTAGCAACCCATTTTGTTAATATTGGGGATTTCTTCCAGATCTGCAGATCTATTGTGTACGGGGTCTCCTTACTATCTAAATAAAGGTCAGATCTGACATTGTGATTCTCTACTGGTGTTCTTATATCTCTTGTCTTGTTTATGATTGTATGCTTCATATCTATTGGTCTATCAATATTGAATAATCCCATGCACATCTTACRGAAACACCCGCAAACACATGAACAAACATAAGAACAGTAAACAGTTAGTGTTCTGAGCAAAAAATTTGGCTCAGGAACATTACAGTGGTATCAGTGCTTTGATCCTCCCAGCCAGTGGGGGTTAGCGCATGCAGAAGTTCAGTGGCATTTACATGGGAAGACGCAGGAAACAGACATGTGAGACAAAGGCCGAAATGGAAGGATCAAGTGAGGATAGTGAGCCACAGATTCTAGCACGGTTCGCTAAGGAGTTGCAACACTCCATAAACGTGAGACATAGCACCCTTGTGCATCATCTACAGGAGAACCAGGAAACAATACGTAGGGGACAGGTGGAGATGACAAAAGCTCTAAGAAAGGTAAGTGAAAGCCAGGAGAGGGTATCACAATTCCTGATGCAGATGACTCATGGAGGGAAGGATACAGAAGTTTATGCCAACATAAAGGCTAGTGGATCTGATGGAGGGACTAGACAGCAACAGGAGCACAACCCCCATTATCACACGGAGGGACAGAGTTATGGAGGAGGTGTACCACTGGGACAGACATACAACAAGACCACCCCTAGACCCTATCTACCTACATTTTTGGATACTCAACCACATCACAACTACGAGGATGAGATTGAGGATAATTTTGAGCAGTATGCCAGGGAGTATCATGCCTTAAGTGTAGGGTTTCAGAGATAGGTCATGCTAGATCAGTATTGCGGGATAAAATTTCGGGGCAAACCAAAACAGTATCAAAGGCCCAACTATGAACTGGAGCGTAGGGCAAGCAAAATAGAAATCCCTTATTTTGATGGATCTGCTAAGGTGACAACACAAGCATGGGTGCAGAAGTTGGATACCTACTTACAGGTTAATCCCATGAGAGAGATGGATGCCATCAAATTTGCCACCATGCACTTAGATGGCAAGGCTCATGACTGGTGGTATCGTGTGTTAACCACATTGGGTCACAATCAAATTACATCTTACACAAAGTTCACAGAGAGGCTCATTGACAGATTTGCCCAGGGGGGATCCAGAGCTACCGTTTAGGGAGCTCACACAACTCAGACAGACAAGATCATCGAAGGCTTACATAGAGGAGTTCTAGAGGCTAGCAGTGATGGTACAGGATGTGTCTCAAGCGAGACTTATGATGCTTTTCATAGAAGGGTTGATGGAACCCTTGAGGGGTTGGGTCAAGGCCTTTAAGCCTATCAACTTGCATAATGCCATCTAGAAGACCAGAGACTTAGGTTCAACAGCTAAGACGAGATTCACCCCTAGACCTCCCAATCAAGGGGGTAGAGAGCATAGACCTCCTATTAACCAAGGGGAAAGAGAGCCAAGGGGGTTTGACCAAGGAAGGGGCAGGATGGAGGAGCCCACTAGGAGGGAACTGAGGAGGAAGTGGTTGTGTTTCACTTGCACGGAACCATGGGATCCAACACACAAGTGCATGGGTAAGGACAAAGCCCACTACATTGAGGTGATCTCAAATGATGAGGGGGATGAGGATTTCAGCCACCTACAGAACATGGAGGTCGAAAATCCAGGATAGACAGAAGAGGAGGATGCTAGTCACGGCCCTACAACAGATGAGAAGGTAACCATTGCATCCATCAGCAGGGCAGCTAAATTCAACACCTTCAGAATGAGAGGAGTGCTACAGGGGCAGAAGGTTTCAGTTCTCATTGATGGGGGTGCCTCACACAACTTCATTGACTCAACATTACTGCAAAGAAGGCACATATAGACAATGGAATTTGAGGGATTTCGTGTGGAGGTAACAGGTGGACGCACCATGCCCTGTGATAGGTACATACCAAAGATGAAACTTACTTTGGGCAGACATGATTTGACACAGGATTTCTATGTGATGGATCTTCTAAACACCAACATCGTCCTAGGAGTACAGTGGCTTAGTACATTGGGGCCAATCACTACAAATTACAAAACCATGGAAACGTCTTTCACAGAAGAAACAGGGAAGAAGGTGGTTCTCAGGGGTATGACATGCAACACACTAAGGGTGGTGACAACAAAGCGCATGGAGGCCATCTTCCGGAGAGAAGACATCACTTATGCAACAAAATGCAAAATTTCAGTCAGAGTTGACAGGAAGGGGAAGACACACTACGCACCAGAGATCAAGAAAATCATGGATAGGCACAACAAGGTCTTTGAGCCTATACCACCAGGAGCACACCAGATAGGGGGTTTGAGCACATCATAGAGTTAGAGGAGGGTGCGAAACCTGTCATCACCACTCCCTACATGCACCCCAAGAAGTACAAGGACAAAATTGAAAAGGCAATTAAGGAATTGTTGGATATGGGTCACATTAGGCCGAGCTCCAGTACCTTTGCATCTTCAGTAGTGCTAGTGAAAAAAAAAGATGGAACAATGCGCATGTGCATTGACTACAGGGCTCTAAACAAGATCATCAAAAACAGATATCCCATCCCATAGATTGATGAGCTATTGGATGAGCTCCATGGGGCAGTATATTTCACTAAGATTGACTTGCGCTCCGACTATCACCAGATTAAGATGAGGGAGCAAGATATTTCCAAGACTGCTTTTCGGTGTCACTATGGACATTATGAGTTTCTAGTCATGCCTTTTGGGTTGACTAATGCACCAACCACTTTCCAATCGTGCATGAATCATTTGTTCAACAAACAGCTAAGGAAGTTCTTATTAGTCTTCTTTGATGATTTACTGATCTACAAGATGTGGGAGGAGCACCTTCAACATGTGGAACAGATTTTGACTATTATGGAGGAGCAATCCTTATATTCCAAGGAGTCTAAATGTGAATTTGGAATGACAAAGGTCCTTTACTTAGGACACATTATTGGAGTAAAGGGGGTACAGGGACATCAGGAAAAGATACAAGCCATCATCGACTGGCCCACACCAAAGACGCTCACTGAGTTGAAGGGGTTTTTGGGCATCTGCTGCTATTACAAGAGGTTTGTCAAAGGTTTTTCTCAACTTTGTGCACCTTTGGCCGATTTGACCAAGAAAGGGGCCTTCAACTGGAACCCAGAAGCACAGGCCACCTTTGAAAAAATGAAGAAAGTAATGAGGACATGCTCGGTATTGGCCCTTCCAAATTTCACACAACCCTTCACAGTAGAGTGTGATGCATCGTGGGTAGGCATTGGAGCCGTACTTATGCAAAACATGCACCCAATTGTCTATGAAAGTCAAAAGTTGAGAGGTCCTGAGCTTCTCTACACCATCTATGACAAAGAAATGCTAGCCATAATGCATGCATTGGCTAAGTTCAAGCAGTATTTAGCTGGAGAAAAATTTGTTGTGAGGACAGATCACAACAGCCTCAAGTACTTCCTAGACCAGAAGGACTTGAATGAAAGGCAACAAAAGTGGGTGAGCAAGATCCAGGCATATGACTTAGACATAGAATTTGTCAAGGGGAAGAATAACGTGGTAGCAGACGCTTTGTCCAGAAGACCATCGGTTTATGCCATGACCGATATTTCAGTGGATTGGAAGGCCCACCTCTTGGTGGAATATTCGAAGAACAAATTTGCTTGTGAAGTAATGGATGGGCAGGTGATATATGACAATTTCAGGATTATGGATGACATCATTTACTACAAGGGCCGAATTTTCTTGGTTCCCGAATCAGCCTTCAAGGCTAAGGTGTTGCAGGCATGCCATGATTCACCAGTGGCAGGGCACCAAGGGATCGTCAAGACATACAAAGAGGTACGGGAGAGGTTTGCTTGGAAGGGTCTAAAAGAAGATGTGATGAGCCACATCAAGGAGTGCAACACTTTCCAGGCCAACAAAGATGAACACACTCACCAAATAGGACTACTACAACCACTTCCCATTCTGGAGCATAAGTGGGAGAGCATATCCATGGATTTCATCACAGGGTTGCCCAAGGTACAGGCCAAGGACTGCATTTTCGTAGTAGTGGACAGGTTGACGAAGTTTGCACACTTTTTTGCCATTGCCACAGATTTTAGTGCAGCACAGGTTGCGGACCTATTCTTCAGGGAAGTTTTCAGATTGCATGGGTTGCCCAAAACCATAGTGAGTGATAGAGATAGCAGGTTCATGAGCACTTTTTGGCAGGAGCTCTTCAGACTAGTAGGTATGACCCTAACACCTAGTACCAGTTATCACCCGCAGACGGATGGCCAGACAGAGATAGTCAACAAATGGGTTGAAGGCTACCTCAGAAACTATGTGGCAGGACAACAAAAGGCATGGGTCAAATGGCTTCACTTGGGGGAATACTGTTACAACACCACTCATCATATGTCCATTGGTATGCCTCCATTCAGGGCCTTATACAGTTATGATTCTCTCTCCTTTGTAGAGATTGCCTTTGGTGACAACAAGGCTCCCATGGTTCAGGACTGGATTCAGCAGAGTCAGGACATCCTCAGGGAATTGAAGGATCACCTACAAAGGGCACAAAATCAATAGAAGGTACAGGCAGACAAGCACAAAATTGAGCGCACCTTTGAGGTGGGTGACTTGGTTTATTTGAGGCTCCAACCGTATCGACATGCATCAATTAAGAGAAGTGGTGCAGAGAAGCTCCAACCGTGTTTCTTTGGTCCATACAGAGTCAGCAGGAGGGTAGGGGCCGTAGCTTATTAGTTGGATCTACCACAGGGCAGCAAAATACATAATGTCTTTCATGTTTCGTGTTTGAAGAGGGCCATCGACAAGCACATCACTCCTATCGAGGAATTTCCACCCATGGATGAAGAAGGACAATTGGTACTGATACCAGAGGAGATACTGGAAGTCAAGGAGAGGAAGTTAAGGAAAAGAAGCATCAAAGAATATCTGGTTAAGCGGAAGAACTTACCTGTGGAGGATGCCACGTGGGAAGGAGAGCAGTTGATCCAGGAGACAGGTTCGGAATTGCTTGTGGGCAAACAATTTCTAGCAGGGGAGACTGTAATGTTCCCAACCTCTTGATGAGGAGGGTTAGAGAGACTCAGTGGTCTAGCTTTCCCACTAGACTATAGTCTTAGGTATATTGGGGACAAAGTCAACCAGGAATCGTAATATTCTAAAGTTAAGTTGACTTTGTGGAAAATGGGTAACTCAACGAAGGAAAAGAAAAGATGAGTTAGGTTAAGAGTTAACCCTAGGGGTAAAGCTAACTCAATGGAGGAATATATTGGAGCTATAAAGGAAAGGGCAGGGCGCACTCCTTATTCATTCTGGATTATTATCTTATTTGCATTGGAGCTCTTGAGCACAATCAATTTTGAGGGTTTTGAGTCTAAAACCCTAGAGATCAACTCGGTGGTGAAAGATCCCACCTTCCTTGATCCATGCTTGGTCCCGGAGGTGAAATAATCCTCCCACACCATTCTACAGTGTTACAGGTTGGTTCTACATGCATTTACCAGGCTAGGGCACAACCCAGGGGGGTTTCCAGCTAGGGGCGCACCATCTTGGAGGTTTTGGTTCGATCTAGAGGAAGCAAGAGGCATTTGGAAAAAGTAACACCTGGGTTCTCTTCAGAGGGTCCCTGGCATCATTCCTGGTCTATTCAGGAGGAGTTTATCCTTGCAGTTTATTTCTGTGAGCTTGGCACAAATTGAAGAGAAAGAGGGCGCTTTGCAGAATGGGATTTTCAGTGTTTGGAGGCTCAAATCTTCATAGATTGGCTTGAGACTTCAACATCTTGGTAGCAGTGGCCCGATCTATGATCTGACGGAGTTTGGTGGCATTTGGAGGTTCCTAGAGGGGAGAACGTACCCTCTTTGACTTTATCAAACTAGGGAGGGCACAATCCAGTTTAGGGATTGCCTATTTGGAGGAGCAGTATTGCTCAGATCAGCTTGAGATTGGATCCAAAGGTTTCTATCAGCCCGATCTATATTCTGGGCGAGTTTTGGAGGATTTGGAGGTCAGGAGAGGGTAGGTCGAAACTTGAGGGTTTGGTAGCATCTAGAGCAGGGCATAACTCATCCAGTTGGGGAGGTTTGACAGTGCATTGGCCAGGTTCTTCCATCTTCAGTCAGATCTTCTTGCTGGTGGCCTTTGGAGGCTTGGATCTCTTCTCTTACAGCCTTTGGGAGGCATTTATCTTGTATTGTTCTTGTTATTGTATCGGCTAGCAACCCATTTTGTTATTATTGGGGATTTCTTCAAGATCTGCAGATCTATTGTGTATGGGGTCTCCTTACTATCTAAATAAAGGTCAGATCTGACATTGTGATTCTCTACTGGTGTTCTTATATCTTTTGTCTTGTTTATGATTGTATGCTTCATATCTATTGGTCTATCAATATTGAATAATCCCATGCACATCTTACGAAAACACCTGCAAACACATGAACAAACATAACAATAGTAAACAGTTAGTTTTCTGATCAAAAAATTTGGCTCAAGAACATTACAGGTTTATCCCCGTCCCTTGCTTCACTCATCTTAAAACTTGTTAAAGAATTTAAGACTTGTCTTAGGGGTTAAGAGGGTTTATCCCCCTAGACCTTGTCCTTTGGCTGGTTTGAATTCTAAGGGTTAAGAGGGTTTATCCTCCTAGGGTTTAGCCTAGTCTTCTTTTGATCTTGTGCAAAAAAATCAAAGAAAACATAGGACGACATTAGGGATTGTGAGGGTACACCTCCCTAACTCGTTTTCGTAAAGGATCATACCTAGTGGTTGTTAAGGGCAACTAGTTGGCATATTTACTTTCTGATTTCTGTGGTGGAAGCTTGCCGCTGTAACAAATGTTTGCTACAGCCATCTAGGGCTGTTATGAACTTGCTGAGAACACTTACTTTGCAGCCTATTTAATCGTCAAATTTGTGGTTTAATCATTGGAACATTGTCTATTGTTGATAAGCTTTCATTTGCCATAATTTAATGTTGATTTTGATGGTGATTTATTGCAGCTGTTAACATATTCTTCTTGCTGATATAATTTACAGTTTGCTGCAAATTTTGGGACAACAAGGTTTCCTGTTGTTTCCCTTAGTGTTTGGGGGTTTATTTTCATGATTTTTGGTCTTGGGATATTGGTTCTAACATTGGTTTTGTAGGTTATCAATCAGCTTGCTTCTTTCCTCTACCAAAGTAATCATTCTCCAAACCCTAATCACTCTTAACAAGTGACCAAAGGTGGGATCTGTTGACCGCCTGTTCAACTAGGGGTCAACGCATGTGCCATGAAGATGCATCACCAGATGCAAATTTGATGAAGACAGTTTTGGTTCTACTTGGGTATCTGATACCCCAGCACAAATTTTGTAAACGAGATTTCCGCACCCCTGCGTGGGTTAATAATGTAATAAGTCTGCATGGATCATAGTTAGGTCAGGTACCTTTGGATGTTTTCATTGGGGGAGTTCCTTTCACCGAGGGTTTTTTATCCTCGGGTTGTCAACCGGGCTCTCGGGCCTGGCTGACTTCCCTTGAGTTTTTCCCTCCACATATGCAATAATTTCCTCCA
>SNQJ01S0095634.1:4870-19092 GCA_010110895.2 Picea sitchensis
CTAGGGATGTAACAAGTGGTATCAAAGCTTCAATCAAGCTTTGTTGTTGTTTTTTTGCTAGTTCTTAAAAATAAAAGAGAGAAGAAAATGACAATAAATTACTATCATTTCACCGATCAAGGTTGAGTTTCAAGAGCACTTCCATATCTTTATCAATGAAAAGAGAGAGACATTCTAGATACAATTGAAGGGAAAAGGGTATGTAACCTAGAATATTATGGAATCCACATACCATTTTCCATAGAATATACTAACTAGATCCAAAAACCAAAGACATGAAATATGGTACTACACATATAATATATTATCAAGGAAAAAACAACCTACATGAAATTTGGACATTTGAACAAAAATTTACAAGTTAAATGAGTACATCAATAAAAAAAAACATACTAACCTTGCAAGTTCAAAATCCCAGCTATGTAGATGGAGAATTGGATTTGTTCAACCGGTGGGTGACGGAAAAAATAAACATCTCAAACAAAATCCAAGAACAGTGTCGCAACTATAGCAATTGTGTCACAAAGTCTCTTAAAGTCAGGTATATATAGATCAAATAGTCAACTAGCCGTTAACACCGACCAATGAGATAGGCAAAATTTTCTTCGCTATTGCCACGAAAGTTCATGGCAATAACGATGAACTTTCATGGCAATAGGGACAAAAATTCCGACCAAGTTAAAATAACATATTCGTGGATATTGCGACGAACGTTTGTGGCAATATCGACGAAAATCCCGCCCTATTTAAAAAAAAATATGAAAATAATGGAAACGTGGAAAAATTTCGTGGAATAATCCGCCCACATGTAGTAGTGGTTTCTTTTGAAATGGTTTACAACTTCCCACCCCCTAGCTAGATCATGATTCCTTGGGAGAGATTCTTCCTTTTGTTCTGTTATAGCCAGGGACAAAGGTTACTCCCCTCCTTTGACATGAATTATGGTAGTTTAGTTTTCTATCCACCAAGCAAGGGAGGATGTTGTGATTGCTCACTCAATCACTCCATATCTTCACAGCTCCATTTATTAGCTTGATTAGAAAAACATTGCCCAATAATTCTTCTACCCACAAACAAATTCATTTCTCAGTTCTCTTCAGAACCAGAGAGTTGCACACACTCCCCCTCCTCAGAAATGGTCACCAAACCCATTCTTCTATATCCTCTACCCTCTGCCCATGATTTTCCTTCCTTTTATTACAAATTTCCATTTCTATTATTTACTGACAAAAACATTTACATTACCTCTTTAGCAAGGGTTCATTATCTTTCAAAACTCACATAACAATTGTGTCCATAGTCCTGTCCACGATAGCAATAATATTTACAAGCTAGGGAAAACTTGGGTGTTACAATCTCCTTCCCCTTAAAGGAACACCTCCCCCGGTGTTCTACCTACCTTTGTGGTTTTTATGTACAACAGTGAATAAAAATAAGTATGTTTGCTTCAAGGCATCCTCCATTTCCCATGTAGCTTCATCTAGACCAAAGTGTTTCCACTGCACCTTGACCTAGAAAATAGTTTTGTTCCTAAGTGGGATTTCTTTCCTGTCTAGTATGCATTGTTGTTCTGGGAGGAATTCTCCCTCTCATTCCACCTAGATCACAGACCATTCAATTATATGATTAGAATCATGTACATGTTTCTTCAATAAGGAAACATGGAAAACATTGTGTGCTTTCAATGTGGGAGGAATTGATAGTATATATGCTATAGGTACCACTTTGTACAGAATTTCAAAGGGTCCAAAAAACTGAGGTGATATCCTGGCACAAGTTCCCATTCTTAAGGAACTTCGTCTTGGTCTAATTCGGAGATACACATGATCCCCTACATTGAACTCTCTAGGAGTCCTATTTTTTCTGCATAGCTCTTATGTCTGTCCTGAGCTATTTTTAGATTTCGTTTTATTTGAACCATTTATTATTCCATTTCTTTTAGCATGTATGTACCGAGTGTAATTCTATCTACTAGGTTATTCCAACTGATTGGAATATTGCATTGTCTACCATAGAGAGCCTCAAAATGGCTCATCTTCAGTGACTCCTGATAGCAATTGTTGTAGGAAAATTCTACCAGCGGTAGGTATTCTTCCCATTTCTTGGGTTGATGCATCACATGCATCCTTAACATGTCCTCTAACACTTGGTTTACCCTCTCTGTCTATCCATCAGTTTGAGGGTGATAGACTGTACAAATAGAAATTTAGTTTTTAAACCAACAAACAAATATTTCCAAAAATTTGAAGTAAATTTTGTATCTCTGTCTGATATGATTTCCTTAGGCATGCCATGCAGTCTAAATATTTATTTCATGAAAATATTAGCAATATATATCACCTTTCAAGTTGACTTTACGGGGATAAAGTAAGCAACCTTGCTTAGCTTGTCCACAACTACCATAATGGTTTCATTCTCTTGGTTGATTTAGGCAGTCCTATGATGAAATACATGGATATGGTTCCCATTTCCATTCTAGAATTGGTAGAGGTTGAAATAATCTTGCTGGATGTCAGTGCTCCGCCTTAACCTACTAACATTCTAAACATTTATCTAAGTAATCAACTTTTTCCCTTTTCATTCTAGGCCAATAAAATCGTTTCTTAGTGGCTGTGATCATTTTCTGATAGCCAGGATGACCAATATATGGTATTTTATGTAGTTCATCCATTATGAACCTCTCCATGTCATCACAATTTGGAATATACAACCTACCTCTGTAAGTTAGCAGGTCATCATTTGATAGTTGATAGCCCTCATACTTCAACCCTGCGGGTTCATGTTCTAGGTATGATTTCAGAGTTTTGAAAAATGCATCTGGTTCTTGTGCACTTTTGACTCTTTCCTTGATGTCTAG
Source organism: Picea sitchensis (assembly GCA_010110895.2). Lineage (NCBI taxonomy): Eukaryota > Viridiplantae > Streptophyta > Pinopsida > Pinales > Pinaceae > Picea > Picea sitchensis. The sequence goes on from SNQJ01S0095634.1 coordinate 7,728, forward strand.
TTCATAGGTGCTTACAACTTCCAAGTGAATCGCTTTCATACTTCTACTAAGGGCATCAACCACCCTTTTTATTTTCCTTTAAAATGTTTGATTTCAAAATCAAACTCAGTAAGGAGAGCCATTCAACTAGCTTGTCTAGCATTGAATTTGGGTTGGTTGAATAAATATCTCAGTCCACTATGGTCTATCATAAGTACGAATATTTTTCCTAGGAGGTAATGCCTCCACATTTTTAAAGCATGTACTATGGCAGCCAATTCCAAGTCATGTGTCACATAATTAATTTCATGCTCATTCAATTTTCTGGATTCGCAGCAAATCACATGCCCTTATTGCATGAGGACTCCCTTGAGCCCTTCCTTTCAGGCATATGTACACACAAGGAAGTCCTTGTTTGGGTCTGCAATTTTCAACAAAGGTGCATTGGTTAAAAGGTGTTTCATCCGCTAAAATCTCTCTTAACACTCTATAGTCCAAATGAATCTAACTCCCTTTTTCTGAAGGGAGGTGACTGGATAACCAATATTGGAAAACCCATTTATGCAACTCCTATAGTACCCTGCTAGGCCCATAAAGGACCTGATATCAACTACATATTTTTGGGTAGGACAATCCATAATGGATTTGATCTTGTCATGATCAATTGCCACTCTTTCTTTAGTAATGACATGGCCTAAGTAATGGACTTTTTTTTGGAAGAAGTCACACTTACTAAACTTCGCATAGAGATTGTGCTCTCTCAACACTTAAAGAACTAACTTGAGATGTTCTTCATGCTCTTCCCTACTCTTAGAATATATTGGGATATCATCAATGAAAACCAAAACAAATCTATCCAAGAACTTGTTGATCACATTATTCATTAAGCACATAAAGGTGGTTAGTGCATTGGTAAGCCGAAATGGCACCACCATAAATTCATAGTGCCCATACCTCGTCTTAAAGGTTGTTTTGTGGATGTCTTCATCCTTAATTTGGACTGGATGGTATCCAGACCTCAATTCAATCTTGGAGAAAATTGTAGTGACCCTTAATTGGCCAAACAAGTCATCAATTCTGGGTAAGGGATACTTATTCTTAATGGTCATCTTTTTGAGTTGTCTATAGTATATGCACAACTTAAGTGTGTCATCCTTCTTCTTCACAAACAAGGTTGGTTTTCCCCAAGGAGACACACTAGGCCGAATGTAACCTTTATCCAACATCTCCTTCAGTTGTAGTTTGAGCTCAATTAGCTTTGGTGTACTCCTTATATAGGGTACTCTAGACATTGGCACCACTCCAGGTACAAGTTCTATTGAAAAATCAAGATCTCTTCTTGGAGGTGGACCTGGTACCTCTTCTAGAAACAAATCTTTATACCCTCTTAATATAGGATGGTTGTTGGAGCAGGAGTAGACCTAGGGTTCAACTCTAATAGTGCACGAACAAACCCTAACTACTAGCCCTTACGGCAACACCTGCGAAGGAGATGAAGTATTACCCAAAGTAGAAATAGGGGGGTTGCAGGACACATGTGTCTACAACCAGAGGAAATGCAATATGATTCCAGAACAACAACGCAAAATAACATAGAGATTCTTAACAATATTATGCTTAACTTCGCGAAGTTAGTTATATATTCTTATCTTCAACAAGAAAACTAAGAGTGCAATAACGGTATAAAAGATAGAAAATAACAAAGCATCAACCACATAGAACAACAAGATTTTACGTGGTTCACCCTCTCCCTATGGCTACGTCCACAAAACTGTGTTTATTGATAGAGCAGATGAAAATATACAGTTAAATATGCGCACTCAGTTGCAGATCCTTCTCTCTCTTCCTCTTTATTCCTTATCCATGCACACCCAGCTGCAAAGCAGATCTTCGCACCCATTTGCAGAGCAGATCTTCGCACCCAGATGAAGACCCAAAATACAGTAATACCCTAAAACATAAAACTCTTACATCTCAACACCACTATCACGCCTCTTTCCTCAACTCTTCTAAACCTTTATTTATACATTCCATGACTCTTAGAAAACCCTAGACCGAATCCCAGGTGCCAAAACCCTAGATCCACATTGCCAAAACCCTAGGTCGACATAACCCTTATTTTAAGGACTTCACCGACCTGTTCCTCCTTCTTTTCCGTGAGGTGCTCCAAAGCACCCATTAATGTCTTCTTTTGGTTGCTGACTTGTCCATGATCTATCTTATTTGCTTCTTTATCTTGCTTGATATTCTCTTTCAACGAATTTCTTTCCTTTACTTCGTTCCTTCTTTTATGCTTCTTTAACCACTTTGACCCTTCCTTGGTTTGTGTGCCTTCTACACTCTTCATAATTTGTATTTCTTCTTCCTTAATCTTCTCTTTCTTCCTTAATACACGACCAAGGGCTAGCAGGCCCCCAACACTCACATGTTACTCATCCCGAGTCATTTCAGGGTTGAGCCCTCTGTATTACTTCAATTGCAGACTATGTGGGGAAGCCTGTGATTTATGCTTTGTTCCTCCCTATCATGTGCAGACTGTCTTTTCTGTGTCTAGTACCCAATTTCAACTGCACCTGGTACCTAGACCCTTCCTCCTTTACTTTCACTGAGAGATGCAAGGTAGTTGGTTGTCACAATATAGCTTCAACCGGCTCCCATTTACTAAACCATCCTTCCATTCTCCATTAAGAGTCTTCAACTGTGTAGCTCCACCTTCTGTAACATAGGCAACCTCAAATGGCCAAAGCCAATGTGTCCTAAACTTTCTTGGATGCTTCGTGAACTTGTTGTCATATAAAAGTACCAAATCTCCTTGTTTAAATTCTTTCTTCTTGATATGTCTGTCATGGTAAGCCTTTTCTCATTCTTTTTGTACCTGCTGATGAAATCCCGCAATGATCTAGTCTTCCTCTAGTTCCATCAACTGTGCGATCCTGTCTTGAAAAGCACTGGTGTCTTCCATACCTATAAATGTTGCAATTCTTAAAATAGGAACCAAATATTCCATAGGTACCACTAATTCCAGGCCATAAACTAACTTGAAGGGAGTATGCGTTGTTAAATTTTTGCAAGTAGTTCGATAAGCCCATAACACTGCTAGAATTATCAAATCCCAATCATCTTTGTTAACACTACAAATCTTAGTCAACGTTGTCTCCTAAATCTTATTAAAAGCTTCAACTGTACCATTCACCTGCGGATGATATGGTGTGCTCTTCTGATGGTGAACTTTGAACTCCTGAATCAGGGCTTCAATAGTTTTGTTAATGAAGTGTGTGCCTTGATCACTCATAAGGATCTTCAGGCATCCAAATCTGGTTATGATATCCTCAAAGATGAACCGTGCATCTGTAGCTTCACTACAATATTTTACTTCTCTTGCTTCTACCCATCTGGTCAAATACTCTGTAGCAGTAATGATATATCGAGCTCCTGTGTGATTTCTTGGTGGGTTGATAGGTCCCACAAAGTCAATATCCCATTTCTCAAATTCCTGTAAGGTTAACTGAGGTGCTAAAGGCATCACATCTCTTCTAGAAGGCTTCCCTATTCTTTGACATACATCGCAGGCTCTTTATTATTCCTTAGCATCCTTATGTAAAGTGGGCCACCAAAGCCTATATCTGAGAACCTTCTGTGTTGTTTCTTTCCCTGCATAATGTCCTCTTGTGATGCCTTCATGTGCTTCTGCAAGAATCAATGGTCTTTCTGACTCCATAAGACATCTTCTTAAGATCTCATCTGGTCCCATCTTATATAACTGTCCAGCTATAAGTTTAAAATCTGTAGTGCGGACTACCAATTGTTTCTTCTGAATAACTATATACTCATGAGGTGCCATTCCTGTGGACAACAACTGGACTATCTGAGCAAAGTGATCATTGACTTTCTTGATGGCCAACAACTGTGCATTTGGTAGTGTATCATCCAAACTGGTAGGCTCATCTCCATGTTCTAACCTGGATAAGTGGTCAGCTCCCTTATTCATTCTTCCTGGCTTGACCACAATCTCAAAGTCATACTCCTGGAATAATAATAACCATATGCATAGTATTCCACCCAACATGTAGTGTCTAAACGTTTGCAATGCATATACCATAGTTAAGCCTTCTCTTTCAGTGGTAGTATAATTTATTTCAGATGTAGAAAGATTCCTACTAGCAAAGGCTATAGGGTGGTCAATATCTCCTACACATGGCTGTGCTAAAAATACTCCTAATGCAATGGATGAAGCATCTACATGAACATGGAATTCCTTACTCCAATCTGGAAAAACCAAAATAGGCTCAGTGACCATTTTCTGCTTTAATGTGACAAAATTCTGTTGGCATTCCTTTGTCCATTGAAACTTACTATCCTTCTTTAATATATTCTCCATAGGTGTTGTTATCTGTGTGTAACCCTTAATAAAATTTATGTAGTATTCAGTGTGTCCTAATGAAGTGCACAGTTGTCTAACCAAAGTAGGAGGAGGTAGATCAACAATGATAACAATCTTGGAAGGATCTACCAAAAACCCCTTCTTACACACAATGTGTCCTAACAACACTCCAAAAGGTGAAAATAAAATACACTTCTTTAAGTTCAGGGAAATCTGACATTGTCTGCACTTATCCAATATTAATCTCAAACATTCAATATGATTTTTCAATAGGCTAAAAACAGTCCAGTCATCAAAGTATGCCTCCAAAAACTTATGTAAAAATTCATTAAATGCTTTGACCACCACCCTAGAAAATATGGCTAGTGCATTGTTCAAACCAAAAGGCATCACAGTGTACTGAAAAGAACCCCATTATGTTGCAAATGTAGTCTTATGTCTGTCCTCCTTATCAATTCTGATCTGGTGATAGTTTGAAAATCCATCTGTGAATGAATACACTTCCTGCCCTACTACATTATATAGAACTTCATCAGTAAAAGGTGTAGGGAATGGATCATGTAAACATGCATCATTCAATTTCCTTAGATCTACACAGATTCTGATTTCTCCTGTCTTCTTATCTTGGACCACCATTGGGCTGATCCATTCAGATTCTTCTATTGGTTCTATAATTCCTGCTTCCATCATTCTATCTAATTCAATCTTAACTTTCTTCTTGTACTTTGGATTCAGTCGGTAAGGCCTCTGCTTGACATGCCTTGCATCTTCTTTCAAAGAAATCGTCATTTCTCCCATGGGCCCTTTAATGCCCTTCATGTCTGTGAACTTGGTTGGAAACAAACCTTGATACTCATGCAATAGTTCTGTAATCTTTCCAATAGTAGCATCATCCCAATAGTCTCCAACATTTTCCAACTTAGGTGCTTGCTCTGTTCCAATATTAACCTTATTAATCTTAATAGGCTGCCCAACAAAAGGTTATTCAATCCCTGACCCTTCTATATCTCTTTGTCCTTCAGTTTCTGAAATGTTCACATTCCTAGGGTCATCATTCTCATCAGCATTAATATTGTAACAACCCTATAACTGCTGAAGAGGTGTAGTCCATTCATCTTCTTCTTGTTCAAGAGGGGGGTTAGGTGCCTTTGCAAAGACCTTCTATCTTACAATTTGTAAATCCTGATCTCCTGTGGAGTATTGATTTTCAAATAGGAACATAGCTATAAAGTTCTGGGTCATACCATACCAATATGTAGTGATTAAGTGCAATTCGGCTTGAAGATACCAGTTGATAGGCATAGTATCTAAGGTGTTAATGAACTTATGTACCCATTGTTCTTTAGTAATGTTGCTCCAGGCTTCCTCACAACTTTTCACATGGTCCTTAGGACAATTCTGGCCTATGTATCGAACTTCACAACCGTCAACTTGGTCTGAAAAGTGCACTGTCAACAAGGTGAGACATTGTACCCACTCTGTAATGTTCTTCTTGTGTGTTCCCCACCATCTAGTTGGTGTTGCTTTCAAGGCTTCATCTAGTGCCAACAACCTCTATTGTACTGGTACCATTCCTTCAAATTTGAATAGAAATGTCTCCAAATTATTCAAGCAATCAAATGTAGGAATATTACTTACTTTTGTGTCAATCCAGTAAACTACCATAGTCAATATGGCACACCTCTGCATAGAGACTTCATACATTTTGTTCTGCCAATTTTCCAATCCTTCTTCTGAATCTGATGAGCATGCACTTTCACTTCGCCAACTTATATTTCCATTTGTTGAAGGGTTAATATAATCTTGATGTCCTGTTGTCAGTTTATAGATGTTCTCTATCGTGTAGGCATGGTCTTCTTCTCTTATAGGTTATGTGTATTTGTGACCTTCATTAAGATAAAGAGGTGTGATGACCCTAAGGCCATCACCTTCAAATGTCATTCTTCTCTTTTCGGGTCAATAACAGTCAAATTGTCGAAAGACCAATCAACACCCAACAACACAGGATATGGACAACTATCATCAACAATCTTGATTACTTTGAAGTCTGAAAATGTCCTCACTCCGTCAATGTCCATAGGGACATGTTCTAGTCTTCCAAAGGGGATCATTGCCTGCTAATTAGCCATCCTGAGCCTAATAGGAGAGTAAATCAATTTAGGTTTTCCCATCAATGCCCAAGCCTGCTTCGTCGTAACATTTACTTCTGATCCCAGGTCGAGGACCACATAGTCCATGTCATAGTCTCTAATGTGAGCACTAAGGTGTAGTTCCTTGCTTTTCCTCCTTTTTCTAGATACTTGATTCACAACTCTACTCAACAGAGGATCTACAATTCCAATTTCATACTGTCTTATCAGATGTTGTAGTTCCTGCACAGCTCTTTCATCTTTAATCAAATCAATACAAGTATATAAGAATTCCACAATCTTGCTTACCTCTTTTCCTTGTCTAGGTGGGGAAGAATGATCAAATGCTTGAGGCATTTCACATTCCCTTACTTTTGATTATGCCTTGGATGAAGAATCTTGTTCACCTACAAATTCTCTTCTTGCTTCTTCAAACGTATGCTTTTATTTCCTTGGATCAAACAATGGCGCCTTATGTGAATCTCTTATGATCCCTAATGCATCTATCGTATTTCTTGGAGTCACCCTATCTTCTCATGTGATAGTGCCTCCTCTAGTAATAATAGCGACTCTGGGTTCCTAATCGCAAGGTTCAACTGTTATTTTTTGGACTTGTTGGTTTCCACCTTGTCTTTCTTGAACTTTAGCTAACAATACTAGGCAGTCTTCAATGACATGGTCAAATGAATTACAGTAGTTGCAAGTAGTACAAGGGTTCTGACAATCCCTTTCCAAATGACTTGGTTGGGAACAGTTATAGAAAATAATCTGGCCTCGACCTTGACCCATGCCTCCTCCTCGTCCTCTTCCTTTGAACCCACCACAAGGGGTGAAGCTTCCTCTTCCTAGGGAATTGAACGTGCAACATTCCCTTTTAACTTTAATTCTCCTTAAATTCTATATGCATCCCTTGACCATTCATGCATGAGGTCATAATCCCTACAGTTCCTCTCATCATGCCCCACAAATTTACAGAACGTACAATAAATATTGGTGGGTGTTTGGACATATTTATGCATATAATAACATTCACCAAGGAGATGTCTAGTTCTACATACCTCGCACCATGGTAAAGTAGCTTGCTTCAAAGGGTTAGGGGCTCCATAGGCCAAGTATTCACTAAATAAAGGATGGTTCTCTTTGTCATGGCCCTTTTCTTTACATCTGATACACCAGATGTATTTTCTTTTCTTTTTTCCTTTGTCTTTCTTCATGTCTTCGACCTGTAAAGATAAACTAGTTAATTGATTCAAAATATGACTCATACCTAGACTGGATTCTCCTACAAGGGTTGCTTCTAGTTTCACAGTGATCTCTAATGCCTCAGCCTGTGAGGTGACCTTCTGTTTCATTAGAGGAGCTCTAATGTGTGGAAGGAGGGTAGCGATGAACCATTCCTTATGCTATTCATATGGAATTTGAAAACTTAAACATCCTATTGTTGAGCACTCAACACACCCTAAAAAAAGGTTTATGACCATTTCCTTTTTGGGTACCACTTGACCCTATGCGTTGTCTATTTTTTACTTCAGAATGAAACCGATGCCTCCACTTATCTTTATGTTTCATGATTAAATTGATTAAAATTGTGCTCAAATGTACAACAAAGAACCTTCTTAACTCTAAAAAAGGAACTTAAAAACCACTCGAGGAATCAGCGACCCAAAATTTTTCCGACTCACTTGAGAGGTTTGACATCGATGAAGGTTAAAGGTGGCGAAAACCATGTGAGAAGTCAAAATAGCTGAGTGTCGACCTTCAACGACGTCAGTCGATGAAAGCATTTATTTTCTATGGATAAGTCTCAGGAAGTATCTTGCTGAAGATCGGTCCGTTCGGCTTCGGCGGAAAAGTGTAACAGTAAGCGTCATGAAAAAAGAGGAGTGACACTGCAGACTGTGGACGCTCGAAATGCTTTTCAATGATGAAGTCTCATGAAGAGGAGGACCCTTCGACAAGCTGCGTAGAGGAACTTTCCCTGATCACCAATCCCGACATCATCAGCGTCAGAAGCTTTATCAAGAAGATATCAATGTAAGTATACACTCAGATAGTGGCTGACCCCCGATTTATACAGAGGAGTGAGGTGATGTGACGAGACATTTAACCCCTAAATGTGTCAGATACACCACATTCAAAGCTAGTAGTTAATTCATGGATTGTGCATTAGTTATTGATTCGTGCGTGGATCAAAAGGAACAATTAAACCCACCGATACAATGCGTCTTCCTTCGCGCCTCTGTCATTGACCAACTAAGATTTATCTGCAAAAATCCGATAGTTGTTTATTTTGAATATGCATTCATTACTCATATTAACTAATTGATATGACTGGTAGTACCTCCAGTTATACCCTGTTCGAGTCATTGTGCATGATCCTATTCTGCGCAGCAAGAGATTCAGAACAAACAGAAGAGCGAAGATAGCAATCCAAAGGAGACATCCAAAGTTCAATGAGTATTAAACAATTGTCTTGGTAAGCGTTGCAGGTATGTATCTGGTAATGGTGTTCTCTCATTCCATTTTACATATACTCACCCAACACTACGTTGTATACGTGTTTAAAGGGAATTTTTGTTTTACAGGAGACAATGCCTCCAAAGAATCCCTCCACTAGGAAATCACCGAGAGCTCCAAAACTGCAAGAATCAGAAGTAGGATAAGGCTCCTCCCCAGCAGTTGCAAGACAATTATATTTCTCTCCCAAGCCGGTGCCTATCATTAAGACGATCACCAAGGATCCCTTTGTCCATCCCCCATCTTTCGGAGACACAGAGGCGAGTATTGGAGCCAAGACAACTTTTCCTCGCTGGGAAGAGGTGTTCAAGAAAACAAAGAGAGAAGAACCTCTTGAGTATACCCCACACAGTGATCCTGATACAAGGAAGCTCGATGATGAGGTCCTCCCAAACATTCATAGGGTTTATCTTCACATGGTGGCAAGCCGGTCTCCGGTGTTCCCTTGCATTGAGCTCCTGAAGTGGCTCATTGATCATGCCGATGCACAAAAATGTTTGATTAATGATGATAACGGTGATTGCATCGGGGTCTTCTTGCCATCAGAGGTTCAGAGTTATTACAAGCTCAATGAGTCTAGAGAAAAGTTGAGCACTGATTTCGTTCTCAATTTCTACACATCACACGATACTAGCAAAATCATGGCGTCTTGGTGGAGGGAGGATAAAAAGTTCATAAACCATACTATCGGCTGGTATCCAACGACCAATCTTAGGGATCCATATATATATCTGATGGCTCTTCTCTACAGATTGCATGGAGAGAAATATTTCTCCTGGTTCTCAGAAGCTTGGATGCCTCTAGCTTTCACAGTGGCCATTTCAGGTATGGGTTTCAATTGGAGTTCCATCATCTCCAAACAGCTGAGTACTTGCATAAGGAAAGCCCAGGCGCTGAAGGAGAGAGAGGTTCCCACCTTCTACACAGACTCATATCTTCTGGACGTCATCTGTGCTAGAAACACTTTCTCTGGGATGAACCGAAATTGGCATCCCTCGGAGCTTTCGGTCCATGTATATTTCAGCACCCTATGGGAAAACAGGTACAAGAAATCCTATTCAATTATTTGTGATCAATTTATTGCACGTATCTACTCCTTATTATATTGGAAATATTGTTATTGATGGCAAAGCATGAGGCAAAGGAAGAAGAAGAGTTTTCATGTAAGAAAATTTGCGTATGGTTGAGTTTTGGATGGGCATGTATGATCGTTGAAGCGGGCGCCGACAGTCGTCAGATCTGCAGAAGCTGTGAGGGAGATAAGCCATCGGGAGATCGAAGTTCTCAAGGTCGTGAGAACCGGAACATTAAAAGTCTCGAAATCCTGACATAATCAGGACCGTCCATTTGGAAGGACGTGTGGCAGCGATTGGGCACCACCGAGAGAAAGGCTTCATCGGAGAATCGGGGATCACGATTTTGAAATGCCAAAATCACTTGACAACAAGAACCCCGAAATCGCGATATGCGATTTCACGATTTAATCGCAGCCGTTAAAGAAAGAATGAGATCTGGACCATTGATTTTCTTCATCGGAGAATCGGGAATCGGAGTTTCACGAGTCCCGTGAACAATGGCATCAGATATCGCGAAATTGCGATACGCGATATCCCGATAGGAGAGTCGTGTGGGCCACAGGTGGAACTAGTGGTGGACAGGTGTCAACAACCTGGGAATAGTCAGTATTGGGATATCGTAGATCCTGAGAGCAAGGAGTTCATGCACTTTGAACTCGCGAACCGTGAAACCCTGATCAGTGGGGAACAACTGTCATCACAACAGAGGAAGAGACCGGGAACCATCGGTGGACAGGCGCATCGTGGTATTGAAAACCTTGATCAGTGGGGGCCAGCTGTCAGTATGAAAGGAGCGTCAGGATTTGGATGATCGGGAATCACGTGAGTGTATGCATTGAGGCATCACAAACCCCGTAGCCCCCACGGGGTAAAGTTGTGGTCATGGAGTGACGGTCACGTTGATCGGGAGCCAAGCTCAGGAGGGCTAGTGTATGAAAATGCCAAAACCCGAAAGGCGCGCGTAAGGATAATTCAAATTTTTATTTGGGACCCGATTTCTCAAGAGCAATAAATATGGACCCAGAGAAATAGGGACGGGACGCGCGATGAATGGGAATGAACCATGGTCTTAAGAAGGAGTCGATGCCCTTTTCTACTGTAGATCTGCAAGCAAAGGAGTGCAGCAAGGATTTTGATAGGCGGCAGGGGTCTTTTAGCAGGACGTGGAGGCCATTTTCTGATTGTAGGGACAACTACAGGTCACTGAGGTCATTTGTGCAGGCTGGAGGGAAATTTTGAGGTGGGAGGAACCTCATTATGGCAGATCTACATTGACAGAGAGT
>SNQJ01S0095634.1:26544-36648 GCA_010110895.2 Picea sitchensis
ACATATGACAGTTGGGATTTCTGACGAATGATGTTGAATGCATATATTCTCTGAAGTCTGGGTTATTGTTAATGTTCTGAAGTTTTGGGCAAAATATGTTTGTTGACAAATAAACAAGGGTTGAAACTGCCTGATCCAGTGTGAAAATTGATGAAACGCGGTCAGCAGTGAGTCTGAGGGTTAAAGCCTTCAGTAGAAACATCCTACCAGTAGAAACTGGTGCTATTTCCAGGGGGTTGAAGCTCCCTTCTAGGAAAGGCTGGTAAACGAGAGAAAGTTGCAGCCTTCTGCAGGTAGAAGCCTGTGTACTAGTATGAGTCTGCACTAATACAATGTTGTAAAACATTTTCTTATTAATAATTATTGAAGACAGAGACAACGGCACCGGTGGTTTTCTCCCGACTTGGGTTTCCACCTTAAATCCTGGTGTTCATGTGTCTTACTCATGTGCGTTGGTTTATTTTGTTATTACTGCATTGGATTACTGCCTACTAGACATCTGATGAATGAAGAAATGTCTTAAGAAAGAATTATATTCATAATAAGATCTCTGGATTCACTCTTGGTTTCTTAAGACTATACAATAGCTGGTCTCTACAAAGTAGCTAAAGTTTTTCAGTGAAAGAAAATAGAAAATTATTTGATTGCTTGAAATACTGATTCACCCCCCGCCCTCTCAGTATTTCTCAACATATTATTCAGGAAAGAATGCCCTAGGCTATCAAACAAATAAAAAAAGGTTATAGCAAAAGTTGGTCACTGGTATTTAGATGAACGAGAAACCTATATCAAGGTCTTCGGGGCCACAAGAACACCCCACTTATTACCCATTTATGTTCCCGATCGACTAGTGTTAGGGGAGATCTGTTATCAAACCATCCTACAAGGATACAATGCAAATTTAGTAAAATACAAAAAGCGAGCTTTCATACCGTATGGGTTTCATATTGGATTCTACATGGTCAAAGACACTGTGCATTCTAAGCAACTCAGGCTAGGTCAATTAGAGTTTCGATTCCAAAATGGTCGATTTTGCAAGCATGACCCTAAGGGACTAGTCTTGCAACATGCATCATAGGTATCATCCTATTGGCCTTATGCCCATGATCGGTTCGAGGATGAAATCTTCACCGAAAACGCTCAAGATTGGGATGAAGTGGCGTCAAGAAAGGCTGACCCTCAAACGACCAGATTCAAAGCTATGAGTTTGGAAGAACAAGCGACATCTCTGGAATAGGCATCTCAAGAAATTCTCAGGGCTCAGGAAGCAAATATAGCATATGAATCCAACGAGGAAATAGGCGATCCCCAGGAGGGCATTGAGGCGGCTACGGTCTATCATGAATCCCCTATACAAATCAAGAATCTCCCTGAAGATCATGCTGCACAAGAGAGAGGTGCACTTTTATACCAACAAACCTAGCTACTGATGAAGCGAATGCAAGATGACCCATACCTCACCATAATACCTACGATTTCAACCACCGTCAAAAGCGTCCTGACAGAGCCAGGTGACCCTAGTTCCACAATTCCCGATAACACTAATGGGTTAGACAACCCTGAATCCACAACATCACCGATCAAACCCTCGAAAGGAGGGACAACTCAACCAGAGACAGGTCGGGTGTCGATAGATACACAAGCACCCAATCCCTTAAGCACCCTTATACATATATATAGCAACAATGAGAGTTTGGAGTCCACTCGCGGCTCCCCGGTGCGTGTCCAAGAGGAAGAAAGTCCCAAGAAAACCTCTTCCCTTGAGCTCGAGGTTCAAGACACGGAGGCCTCACATAAGCAAACGGGAGCCAAAGGTAGCCTCGACAAAAGAGAGTCCAACAAACAAGAAGCAGAAGCAGGTCCAAGTGATGAACCTTCACAAAGGAAAATCGGCGCTCCTATGGATGATGAGCAAGTAAGTGACGAGTCTATACCCAACACCTCTATTCTACCCAACATTCAAATTCCCAATGAGCAACAAGTAGAGGTTGGATCCACAAGGCAAAGCGAGGAAGTTCGAGAGCCAACTATTGAACAAATATACATTAATGGGAGCCTAGGAAACAACCTCACATGGGGAGATCAACAGATACCAAAACCGGTAGATGAGGTAGCAGACATATATGTGATCTCCTATTATCAAAAGAGAAAATCCATCGTTCAAAGGACTGCAAAGAAGAGAAGGATCACCTTGGATCATTCCATCTTAGTTACCACAGAAGAAAAATTAATCAACACAGCAGAAGCTCGTACATCTGAACTGATTGGCATGGGAAAATCCCTCTCTAATGCCACCCAGGATAGATCCAGGAGGGATGAAAAGGAATTAGCCACCACCCGAAAGGATCTCGATCACTTGCGCCATCTGGCGGGATACTACAAAAGCGCTACACAAACCACCGTGTATTTGAAAGGTGAGTTTAACAGAGTTAATAACGAGTTAAAGAAAGAAAGGCACCTATTAACCATGAACATAGTTGAGTTCCAGGAGGAGACTCTGATGGCATTCGCGATGTGCAATGAGATGGAACGATGGAATGAAAAGGCAAAACAAGAGGTGGAGAGACTCGAATATATTGAGGTAGTCTAGTAGGGTCGAGAAAAGGAAATACATGGCATTCGGTTGGTAGGCAAGAGTAGTCTCGACTGCATGAAGAGATCTATCGAGTATTGGGCTAAGATGTCTTGGGACCCACACCGAAAAATCCAATAGCAATGGGCTAAGTGCCAAAAACACTGGGCTAAAATTAATAAAGTAATGAAGGATGTCGGTCTCCCTGAGTTCGACACCCCTGAGAAATTTGTCAACTTGAGTGATGTGTTCAAGACGCATGCTGAACAAGACTTGCTATGGGCTGAAGAATGCACAAAGATAACATATGCGAGGCTAGGACAAGTGCAACAATTCGTGAAACACCCGATTAGAGCTCAAATCATGCTGCAATAGTTGAACGTCAGTTTGGTAAAATACCGAGCATGTGTAGTAGATATTCGAGGAGTATATGTTGCCCCAATGGAACAACACCGGTTCCCATGGGCTCAAACCTGTGAAGATCTGTTTATCAGTTGGTCTGAATACGAAAAGTGTCATCCTTTTCAAGAAATATCTTAGGTGGATTTCTAAAGAAACTGTTTGATGATAATGCCATGTGGCGATTTTTGTTATATTTAGTCATTAATTACAGTTGAACTTTATATTATAAATAGAGGCATCGAACAATGAACAAGGGTCGATGCTTGTTGTAAGAACTCTTTCTTTTTGGTTGTTAAGAATTATTTTGAGACTGCTATGAATTGAGAAGTCCTTATGGAACAAAGACAAGCTATTTTCGTTAGATGTATGTGATTGGACTTGGAGAAGAATTACTTCTAATCTTGTTCCATGAATGATGCAGTAATGAGTAAGAGAAATTAATTCTGTTGTCGAGTTATCTGGTGCAATGTCTTAATGTTCTTTTCTTTAATGATGAAGATAAATCGTGGTGTTATCATTTGATGAATGTTATGGTAGATGAATTATTTTCCTTGCCATCATCTTGTCGCATATGTGTTTTCTTTCTGATAGTTAGTTTCTCATACAGTAATTGGATGTTCATTTGGTTAATGTATTATTACTAGGCCTGTGGTATAAAATTGTTGTCTACATGTTTGAGCAGTGGGTTTTCCCAAGCTCAGCCTCTTCCCAATAGTTAAAACTTAATCTTGTCATTTGTCAAGTTGGTTTATATTGGCTTGCAACTCTTAGACCAGTCCCACCTCAAGAGAATATACAGAGAAGAACAACCTTAACTGAAGGGAGAACCTTTAGAAGAAATCATAAAGCCCATCAATAAACTGGCTGGATCGCAAGATCTGGAGAACCATTCCATCTTCAAGTGTTGTAGATTCTAATTGGGCCTTGGTGGTGGGTTTGGTTCCTACTGTTGAATCCAGGGAGCTAAGTCCCATCAACAGAATTGGTGCTAGAAGAAGGGCCTGAGAATGAATGGCTGAAAACATATTTCATTTGGCATTCCAAATAGCCTACAGATTTGCAACGGCCCACATGCATGGCTAGTCCCTCATGAGACAACCCACACACACTGAGCATTCTTGAAACGGATAACTCACCCCAACTCGAGGAAGAACCATTTCACCCTGAAATACCTTACGCTCTTCCTCATGAGGAAGTAAATCAACTCAGGAGAATCACAAGAGCCTACACCCGACAAATCGGTGCGTTGTGCTTGGCTCCCATACTCCCTCGAAGAAAAAAAAAAGCAAACTTGTGGTCAACACCCTCGATTTCGTACATTCTGTAGAAGACCTAATAGATTTCAAGATTATTGAAATTCAAGAACCTCTTGATCTAATACCTGAAATGTCAGCCGACGACCTCTCTGAACCTAACGAATTTTCAGAAAGAGTTCGACTCAGATTCAAAAGATATGGAAGGAAATAACAACCATGAGGAGGAAAGGGAAGTCTCATCGGAAAACAACCAGCCTTGGCTGGACGGAGATGCCACGGCTGTCCCTGGACGAGTACATAATCTTCCGCAGCACCCAGAGAAGCTGCTCTCTAAATATGACCCCCAAACCTTAGGTTTACCTGAAGATCATATCAAGAATTTCATACTCGCGATAAGTCTTATGAATGTTTAGCATGAAGACGTAGTCTATAGGCTCTTTCCCTACACATTTGAGAACTCATCTTCCACATGGTATTTTAATCTACCGATAGGATCCATAACCAGCTGGACCAAGTTCCAGAAGGAATTTTTCGATAAATTTGCAGAGGAAACTACCACGGGAGCTCTGATAGCTGAGTTGTTCATAGCCACCATGAGCCCAAAATAGAGGGTCAAATATTTTAATCAAAGATTCATGACCATCCTAAACAAATTCCAGCCGGCGGTGAAACCAACTCAAGAGTTGAAAATAAAGGTTTATGCCAACGTGCCTTCGGCTTCTATTTCTATGTTCGTAAAAAGGGCCTCTAAGCAAACCCTTGTGGAGAATTTCAAAGAGACCAAGACGATAGAATTCCTGATGAAAGGATGTAAAGAAGGCCAGGCCCCTTTGATGAAAAGAGAAACCCAGCCCCCTCCTAGGAGAGGACTCATGTTGGCTAGACCGTCAGGAAAGCAAATTGAACCAATCCCCGATAAGGGTAATGGAGATATAGAAAATCTACAATGCATGGTTAAGAAATTATCAAATCAGATCATAGACATGAAAAGAAATGCAAGAGAAGGAAACCTAGGCCAAAGGCCCTATAAGCCTTTCTTTAAAATAAACCCGTCGTTCAAGGCAATTGAACCTCCCCCATCCAACTTGAATATTGATCTAGGGAATGTCGTGTCTAATTCTTTCTGAACTTATCACCAGGAAAACCACTCCAAAATAAACTGCCCTCAATGGGTACACACCATGAATTTGATGGCCAATTGATTCCTAGATGAAGTCTCCCTAACCGAACAACCAAGTATTTCGACTATCAATATTGTCGATCAGGAAGAGATTGATCCACCACAAGACACATCCATGCTGATATGGGATCCTGACCTGATCATGCCTTCCAGCGACATGTTTTACTCTCAGGAACGACCCACGGAAGTTTTTGCGGTACAGACGCGTAGTAAGGATCCTCCTGGATCGAAATATGTCGACACCGCCCAGGGCTCGAAGAGTAAGGAAACTTTCAATCGCCTGAAAATGCCTTTCACCTTCAACAAGAAACCTATAAGTATTCATACTCAGGAATCGCCCAAACTAGATTATAACGTGGTCGAATATTTGAAAAAGTTAAGGGATAACATATCCGTAATGGAAATGTGTAAGATTCCCCAGTAGAAAGACTTCCTGCTGCAGGCTCTAAGCTCTGCAGAAAATCCGACGGTAGCAGGTGACCTGGAAATAAATCTGTCTTTCATCGATCTAGTGAGAAAACCAGCTGTGAACACCTGTTCGAGAGATAGGAGGGAAAATCCCTTTGTCCCACCTTTCCTCTTGACATTCGAAGTCTTCAATAGGAACCTTCATAATTTCTTGGTAGATTCTGGGGCGTCCTCCAACGTGATGTCCCTAGCCATTTGTAATAAGTTAGGCGTTGTCCCCCTCGAGAGTGATAAGAAATTCATACAATTAGATAGAACTCAGGTCAGGGTCATGGGAAAAATCAAAGATGTGATGATCAGGATAGCGACACATCCTAATTTCATGCAATTGATTGACATAATTGTGGTAGATATCCCAGAGGCATATGGGCTATTGCTGAGCCGAGATTGGTCTGAAAAACTCAATGGATATTTTAGTACATATTGGGCTCACCTTTGGCTACCACTCAAGGGATACAATAACATGATCAAGATCGATAGGGAGAAATAATTGAAGCATATGGTCACTGATCTAGAAACCCCGAACGAACCCGCATCTATAGACTTTCCTGTATTGGGAAATTATTCTTGTGATTCCCATTTCGGGAAATTTTCTCCTCTCATATCCAATGTTCTGTTTACCTAGAACTCTGAATTGATTTTTCAAGAAGACTTATCGATGCTGACAGAAGACTCTCTCTTCTGTCATAACCCCGTGCTAGGTCTCGTGGAGGAAAATATCAGGGAGAAAAACATTAAAGGGAGAGAAAAGGGTGACTGTCGTTCACCAATTTGGACTCTTTATTTTGATGGATCTAAATCACAAGAAGGGTCAGGATTAGGGTGCATCCTCATCGATCATAAAGGTAAACGTCATTTCCTGTCCTGTAGACTAGAATTCGAATGTACCAACAACGCTGTCGAGTATGAATCTCTAGTACAATGGTTAAAGAAAGCCATAGATCTGGATGTCAAAGAGTTGAAGGTTTCCAGAGACTCTAAGATTATTGTTAGACAAGTGAGGAATAATATACATTGCAATTTGCCTCATCTAAAGAACTACCAGCAGGAGGTGCATAGGTTAATAGAGCACTTTGAGGCTTTCGATATCACTGCGATTCCTAGAGAAAAGAATATTCTTGCCGACTCCTTAGCCACAACCTCTTCCAGACTGTCACCTTTAGAATATTATGAAGCCTCCCAATTCACTTTAGAACTGCTCTACAAACCATCAGTACCTAATAACGTTTATAATTGGAAGGTCTTTGAGGGAGAGGAACCGATCATAAACTTATTAACCAACCAAGACCACTTCAAGGATCTCACTATTGACGATGAAGAGTTCCATGAGCAATCAACGAAAGTTGATCCTTAGATAGAACAACATATGGATACATCAAAGGCTCACACAATCCCAAAGGGTATTGCTAACGTAGAGAATCTGTTTGATATGAAGGAGTGATTTAGAGGAACAAAAAACGCAAAGACGGGTATCTCTTTTCCCCTCCCTGAAACTGTAAATATTGGAACCCCAGAAAACCCAAAGAAAGTGAATCTTGGCAAAACTATGTCTAAAGAAGAAAATAAATCTTATCTCAAACTATTCATACAATATCAGGATGTCTTCGCATGGTCCTATAGGGATTTGAAAACATATGACACCCACATTATTCAACACACCGTCATGTTAAGTCCCGAACTGAAACATTTCCAACAGAAGCTCTGAAAGTATCATCCATCCCTAGAACCTCTCATGTATTAGGAATTAAAGAATATTTTAGATGTGAAGATAATATTCCATGTTAGGCATTCCGCCTGGGTAGAAAATCTTGTTCCGGTAAGGAAAAAGTTGGGAGAGATCTGACTATGCGTAGATTTTTGGAACCTCAACAGAGCTTCAGAAAAATACAATTATCTAGTCCCGTCGATGGAACAACTCCTGCAGACTGTGTTAGGCTTGGAGATTTTCTCTCTACTAGACGATTTCTTAGGCAACAACCAAGTACTGGTTTCAGAAGAAGATCGGCTAAAAACTACCTTCCGAACTAAATGGGGAACCTTCGCTTATAAACGCATGCCTTTCAGATTAATCAATGTAGGAGCAACCTTCCAAAGGGATATGGACGTAGTTTTCCGAGGACTTATCAATAGATGTGTGGTAGTGTATTTAGATGACGTAACAGTGTACACGAAGAATAGAGAAGACCACATCCAACACTTAACTCAAATTTTTGAGAGATGCAGGAAATACGGTATATCTCTGAACCCGAAGAAAACTATTTTCGGTGTCGAGGAAGGTAAGTTGTTAGGCCATATTATATCTCAAGCATGGATTCACATATATCCCGAAAGGATAAAGGCCATAACTCAACTCTCGCTACCCCATAACAAGAAAGCTATGCATTTCTTTTTCGGGCAAATCAACTTTGTGAGGAAATTCACTCCCGACTTCGCCAAAATCATCAAACCCTTACAAAATATGATCCGTAAGGATGTCGAATGTAAGTGGGATGATGAGTGAAAAAATGCCTTCAGAAATATCAAAGTTGCCATATCCCGAGCTCCGGTGCTGTGAAGTCCCGATTTCAATAGAGAATTTTTCCTCTATACCTTCGCCTCCGACCAATCGCTAGTTGTGGTTTTGACCCAGAAGGATGATGACAACAACGAAGCCCCAGTGTCATTTATGAGTATTAATCTTCAAAGAGCTGAGCTTAACTATCCTACTATAGACAAACAGGCCTACGCAGTGTATAAGGTAGTGAAGCATTTTAGGTCTTACATCCTCAAGAATCATACTAAAGTGATTGTGCCACACCCCACAGTCTGATCCCTATTTACCCAGGAAGAAATGGGGGAAAGAAGAGGGAACTAGATGGTAGTAGTCCAAGAATTTTACCTAGATATAAAACAGGCCCAACTAGTCAAAGAAAAAGGGTTATGTAAGCTTGCAGCTGAAGCACAGGATCAAGTGAATGTACATTCTGGGTGGGAAAACGAGATCGTGCTATGGTGTGGCGAAGCATCATACACCTCCCTGGGGCCAGGCTCTTGGTATAAAGATTTAACCCATCTTCTGTATCATGGGACTTGCCCCAAAAATCTGAACCCTAGGGAAAGAAGAGCCTTCAAGTTGAAATCTACCCAATATCACCTCATAAATTCAGTGCTCTTCTGGATCAACTACGATGGGGTACTATTAAGATGTCTCAAATGCAAGGATGCAGACAAAGTTCTTAAGGAAATCCATGATGGCCCACCGGAGGACATTTCGCTGGAAACACCACCTCTCATAAGATCCTGAGAGTCGGTTATTATTGACCCACCTTGTTCAAAGACGCTCATGCTTACACTAGGAACTACAAGACTTGTCAAGTAAGCGCTGGAAAAGAGAAAAGAGCGGAAATCCCACTTCAACCCGTGACTGTCTCTAGGCCTTTTGAGCAATCGGGGTTGGATATAATAGGGGAAATTACCCCGAGCTCTTCAGAACTACACAAGTATATCCTTACTGCCACCGATTATTTCACGAAATGGGCAGAGGCCATTCCTCTGACTCATGTAAATGAGAAGGTAGTCATCCAATTTATAGAACAATAGCTGATCACAACATTTGGTGTCCCCTCTATTCTAGTCTTTGATAATGCAACTTATTTCTCTTCTACCCTATTGACAGAATTTGCTCTGAACAAAGGAATCATAATCAAGTACTCTGCAAATTATTACCCTCAGGGAAACAGTGTGGCAGAATTAACAAATAAAAACCCAGTAAGGATATTAAAGAAGACGGTTACAGACAACCAAATAAATTGGCATAATCTTCTTCATAATTCTCTATGGGCCGATAGGGTCACATCAAAAGAAGCTATAGGAAATTCCCCATATTTTCTGATTTACAGGCAAGAAGCCATCCTCCCAAATGGGCTCTATATTCCATCTCTTCAACTAGCCCAAAGCTCCAACAAAGAACCCTCATAGGCCATGCAACAAAGGATCAACACTTTTCTCATGTTGGAAGAAGAAAGAGAAAAGGCTAAGTCAAAATTTCTAGCCCACCAACAAATAGTGAAAAGATGGTTTGATAAGCATAAGGCTAAGGAAAATAATTTTGAAGTAGGAGACTTAGTCCTGAAGTGGGATAGGGAAAACAAACCAAAAGGGAAACATTCCAAGTTTCAGAATCTATGGCTTGGGCCTTTCCAGGTGGTTGAGAAAATCAGGGAAGGTACTTATCGGTTGCAAAATTT
>SNQJ01S0095634.1:36658-53661 GCA_010110895.2 Picea sitchensis
GTTCTATGACCATTTCCTTTTTGGGTACCACTTGACCCTCTGTGTTGTCTATTTTTTACTTCAGAATGAAATTGATGCCTTCACTTATCTTTATGTTTCATGATTAAATCAATTAAAATTGTGTTCAAACGTACAACAAAGAACCTTATTAAATCTAAAAAAGGAACTTAACAACCACTCAAGGAATCAGCAACCCAAAAAAATTTCGACTCACTTGAGATGTTCAACATCGGTGAAGGTTAAAGGTGGCGAAAGGCGTGTGAGAAGTAAAAATAGCCAAGTGCCGACCTTCACCAGCGTCAGTCGATGAAAGCGTTTCTTTTCTATGGATAAGTCTCAAGAAGGATCTTTCCAAAGGCCGGTTCGTTCGGCTTCAGCGGAAAAGTGTAACAGTAAGCGCTGCGAAAAAAGAGGAGTGAAACTGCAGACCGTCGACGCCTGAAATGTTTTTCAATGATGAAGGCTCATGAAGAGGAGGACCCGCCGACAAACTGCATAGCAAAACTTTCCCTGATCACCAACCCCGACATCATCGACGTCGGAAGCTTTATCAAGAAGATATCAATGTAAGTATACACTCAAATAGTGGCCTACCCCCGATTTATACAAAGGAGTGAGGTGACGTGACGAGATGTTTAACCCCTAAATGTGTCAAATATGCCACATTCAAAGCTAGTAGTTAGTTCATGGATCACGCATTAGTTACTGATTCGTGCGTAGATCAAAAGAAACCACTAAACCCGTCGATATAATGCATATTTCTCAATGCCTCTGTCATCAACCAGCTAATATTTATCGGCAGAAATCCGATATTAGTTTATTTTGAATCTGCATTCATTACTCGTATTAACTAATTGATATCACTGGTAGTACCTCTCCAGTTATACCCTGTTCTAGTCATTGTGCATGATCCTATTTTGCGCAGCAAGAGATTCAGAACAAACAGAAGAGCGAAGCTAGCAATCTGAAGGAGACATCCAAAGTTCATTGAGTATTAAACAATTATCTTGGTAAGCATTGCAGGTATGTATCCGCTAATGGTTTTCTCTCATTCCATTTTATATATACTCACCCAACTCTACTTTGTATACGTGTTTAAAGGGAATTTTTTTTTTACAGGAGACAATGCCTCCGAAGAAGCTCTCCCCCGGGAAATCACTGAGAGCTCCAAAACTACAAGAATTAGAAGTAGGAGAAGGCTCCTCCCCAACAGTTGCAAGACAATTAGAGTTCGCTCCCAAGCCAGTTCCTGTCATTAAGACGATCACCAAGGAGCCCTTTCTCCAGCCCCAAGCTTTCGGAGACAGAGGAAAGTATTGGAGCCAAGACAACATTTCCTCGTTGGGAAGAGGTGCTCAATAAAATCAAGAAAGAAGAACATCTCGAGTATACCTCACACAACGATCCTGATACAAGGAAGCTCGACAATGAGGTCCTCCCAAACATTTGTAGGGATTATCTACACATGGTGGCAAGCCGGTCTCCGGTGTTCCCTTGCATTGAGCTCCTTAAGTGGCTCATTGATCACGTCGATGCACAAATTTTTTTGATTAATGATGATAATGGTGATTGCATCGGGGTCTTCTTGCCATCAGAGGTTCAGAGATATTACAAGCTCAATGAGTCTACTCCCAGTTCTCATAAGCTTGAATGCCTCTAGCTTTCGCAGTGGCCATTTCAGGTACGGGTTTCAATTGGAGTGCCATCATCTCCAAACAGTTGAGCACTTGCATAAGGCAAGCCCAGGCACCAAAGGAGGGAGAGGTTCCCTCCTTCTACATGGCCTCATATCTTCTGGATGTCGTCTGCGCCAGAAACACTTTCTCTGGGATGAACCTAAATTGGCATCCCTCAGAGCTTCCAGTCCATGTATATTTCAGCACCCTATGGGAAAACAGGTACAAGAAATCCTATTCAGTTATGTATGATCAATTTATTGCACGTATCTACTCCTTATTATTCAGGAAATAATGCCCTAGGATGTCAAAGGAAGCAAAAAAGGTTATAGCAAAAGTTGGTCACTGGTATTTAGATGAGCAATAAACCTATATCAAGGTTTTTAGCACCACAGGAGCACCCCACTTATTACCCATTTATGTTTCTGGCCGACTAGTGTTAGGGGAGATCTGTTATCAAACCATCCTGCAAGGATACAATGCAACTTTAGTAAAAGACAAAAAGAGGGCTTTCATACCATATGGGTTTCATATTGGATTCTACATGGTCAAAGACACTCTACATGTTAAGCAACTCGGGCTAGGTCAATTAGAGTTTGGATTCCAAAACGGTCGATTTAGCAAGCATGACCCCAAGGGACTAGTCTTGCAACATGCATCACATGTATCATCATGTTGGCCTTATTCCCATGATCGGTTCAAAGATGAAATATTCAGCGAAAATTCTCAAGATTGGGATGAAGTGACATCAAGAAAGGTTGACCCTCGAACGACCAGATTCAAAACTACGAGTTTGGAAGAACAAGCGACGTCTCTGGAGTAGGAAAATCAATAAATTGTTATGGCTTAGGAAGCAAATATAGCATCTGAATCCAGTGAGGAAATAGTCGATCTTTGGGAGGGCATCAAGGTGAATACATTCCATCATGAATCCCCAGTACAAATCAAGAATCTACCTGAAGATCAAGTTGCACAAGAGAGAGGTTCAATTTTATACCAACAAACCTAACTACTAATGAAGCAAATGCAGGACGACCCATACCTCACCATAAGACCTGCAATTTCAACCACCTTCCAAAGCGTCCTGACAGAGCTAGGTGACCCTGGTTCCACAGTTCCCAATAACACTAATGGGTTAGACAACCCTGAATCCACAACATCATCGATCAATCCCTCGGAAGGAGGGACAACTCAACCAGAGACAGGTCGGGTGTCAATAGATACACAAGCGCCCAATCCCTTAAGAACCCTTATACATATATACAATGATGATGAGAGTCTGAAGTCTGCTCGCGTCTCCCCAGTGCGCATCCAAGAGGAAGAAAGTCCTGAGAAAACCTCTTCCCCTGAGCCTGAGGTTCAACACACAGAGGTCTCACAGAAGGAAACGGGAGTCAAAGGTAGCCTCGACACAAGAGAGTCTGACGGACAAGAAGTAGAAGCAGGTCCGAGTGACAAACCTTCACAAAGGGAAATCGGTGGTCCTATGGCTGACGAGCAATTAAGTGATGAGTCTATACTCGACACCTCTATTTTTCCCAACATTCAAATCCCCGATGAGCGACAAGTAGAGGTCGGATCCACAAGGAAAAGTGAGGAAGTTCGAGAGCCAACTCTTGAAAAAATATACACCATTGGGAACCTGGGAAACAACCTCACATGGGGTGATCAGTAGATACCAAAACCGATAGACGAGGTAGCAGACATCTATGCGATCTCCTATGATCAAAAGAAAAAAGCCATCGTTCAAAGGACTTCAAATAAGAGAAGGATCACCTTGGATCATTCCATCTTAGTTACCACAGAAGAAAAATTAATCAACACAGTAGAAGCTCGTACGTCTAAACTGATCAGCATGGGAAAATCCCTCTCTGATGCCACCCAAGATAGAGCCAGGAGGGATGAAAAGGAATTAGCCACCTTCGGAAAGGAGCTCGAGCACTTGCACCATCTAGAAGAATACTACAAAAGCGCTACACGGACTGTCGTGTATTTGAAAGGTGAGTCTAACAGAGTTTACAACAAGCTCAAGAAAGAAAAGCACTTGTTAACCACGAACATAGTCGAGTTCCAAGAGGACACTCTGATGGAAATAGTGACGTGTAAGGAGATGTAACGATGGCATGAAAAGGCACAACAAGCAGTGGAGAGACTCAAATATATTGAAGCAGTCCAGCAGGGTCGAGAAAAGGAAAGACATAGCATTTGGTTGGTAGGCAAGAGTAGTCTCGACCACATGAAGAGATCTATCGAGTACTGGGCTAAGATGTCCCAGGACCCACACTAAGAAATCCAAGAGAAATGGGCTAAGTGCCAGAAACAATGGGCTAAAATTAATTATGTAATGAAGGATGTCGATCTCCCCGAGTTCGGAACCCCCGAGGAATTTGTCAACCTGAGCGATGTGTTCAAGACGCATGCCGAACAAGACTCTCTATGGGCCGAAGAATGCAAAAATATAACCGATGCAAGGCCAGAACAAGTGCAACAATTCATGGAACACTCGATCAAAGCTCAAATCATGCTGCAACAGTTGAACGCTAGTTTGGTAAAATATCGAGCACATGCAGTAGATATAAGAGGAGTATATGCTGCCCCGATGGAACAACACTGGTTCCCATGGGCTCAAACTTGTGAATATTTGTTTATCAGTTGGTATGAATACGAAAATAGTCATCCTTTTCAAGAAATATCTCAGGTGGATTGCTAAAGAAACTGTTTGATGATAACGCCACGTGGCAATTTTTTGTTATATTTAGCCATTAGTTACAGTTGAACTTTATATTATAAATAGAGGCATCAACCAATGAACAAAGGTCGATGCTTGTTGTAAGAACTCTTTCTTTTTGGTTGTTAAGAATTATTTTGAGACTGCTATGAATTGAGAAGTCCTTCTGGACCAAAGACAAGCTATTGTCATCAGATGTATGTGATTGGACTTGGAGAAGAATTACTTTTGATCCTATTCCATGAATGATGCAGTAATGAGTAAGAGCAATTAATTATGTTTTCAAATTATCTGGTGCAATGTCTTAATGTTCTTTTCTTTAATGATGAAGATAAATCGTGGTGTTATCATGTGATGAATGTTATGGTAGATGAATTATTTTGCTTTCCATCATCTTGTCACTTATGTGTTTTCTTTCTGATAGTTATTTTCTCAGATAGTAATTGGATGCTCATTTGGTTAATGTATTATTACTAGGCCTGTGGTATAAAATCGATGTCTGCATGTTTGAGTAGCGGGTTATCCCAAGCTCAACCTCTTCCCAATAGTTAAAACTTAATCTTGTCATTTTTCAAGTTGGTTTATACTGACTTGCATATCTTAGACCAGTCCCACTTAAAGAGAAAATACAGAAAAGAACAACCTTAACTGAAGGGAGAACCTTCACAATAAAGCATAAATCCCATCGATAAACTGGATGGATCGCAAGATCTGGAGAACCGTTCCATCTTCAAATGTTGCAGAGTCTAATTGGGCCTTGGTTGTGGGTTTGGTTCCTACTGTTGAATCTAGGGAGCTAAGTCCCATCAACACCTGTAAAGGTCTTAAACCTCTGATCAAATTCCCAGACTGGTTCAGTCACCTTCTACTTGATTTCCTTCAACTCTGTAATGCACTATGACTCTGACTTAGGATTCTTGAACTATGCACTTAATGCAGTATTAATTTCATTCAGTGGTTTAGTTTGTACATATGCTTTAACAAACTTCATATACCAACTCAGTGCACGGTCCCTCAAAGTAGTACTAAACTGAGCTCTTTTAATAGCTTCATCAGTGACGTGCTTAATTCTCCATACAACTTCGTATAAGAACTAGTGTTGCTCAGGATCCTCAGATCCATCTCCTCTGAAAATAGGTAACCTCATTTTAATGCCATTGATTTTCCTTGGTTTCTTAAATTGCTTGTGATGGTACTTTGATTTCTCTGATTACTCTGGTTACTGTGGTTACTTGATGCTACTATAACAACAGGAGGAGTAGAAATACTTACTTCGATAGTAGGTGCAATACCTGAAGTTCCTAGTTCTTCTCGGTGAGGTTCTTTAGTCTCTACTTCCTCTACCCTTGTGAAATCTGAATACTCTTTGTCTGATTGCTCTACTTCTTCTCCACTATAGAATCCTTCATCTTGTGATAATGGCCCGTAACTCTGCTTAAATAGGTTCGTAAGAGGAATCTTTCTGAATGATCTCCCATTGTGCATGTGTCCATCCTTAGTGTCACTGTCATTTTCTGAATTCTTGAACATTAGCTTTAAGATCCAATTGATTACTATATCTTCAAGATATTCTTCTCTTGCAATAGCATCTTAATCCTCAACTTCAAAAAGTGTAGAAACTTTCCTCTAGGTCCCTTGAAGAAATACCTCTCTGCTTGACTATATGATTCCACTCTGTCAATAGAAAACTGAGTAATGTACCCTCCAATAGTGTTTTCAAACCATAGATCTACTTCCCTTAACACAACGTTATCAACTTTCTTGCCTTTCTTAATTAGCGATGATGTCCAAACCACGGGTGGTCTAGATCTGATTTCAAACTGAGTCTCTTCTAGTCTAGCTAACCACTTGTACAACTCCTGATGAACTTCTGTAAATAAAATCTCATGCACATTAGTAAAGATGTACCTTCCCAACCAGTCTTCTGTTCTAATGCTAGGGTTATTTTTCTCAGCTATGATGAAGTCTCTTTCTTGTTCTTCTATCCAATTCTGAATTTCTGTCTTCGATGGAAACCACCTTGACATTCCCTCAATAAGATTTTGGTCCTGGCAACAGAACCATTTTTTAGAGCAGGGGTAGACCCAGGGTTCAACTCTAACAGCGCACCAACAAACCCTAACTACTGGCCCTTATGGCAACACCTATGAAGCAGATGAAGTCTCACCCAAAGTAGCAATAAGGGGGTTGCAGGACACAGGTGTATACAACCGGAGGAAATGCAAGATGACTCCAGAACAACAACACAAAATAACCTAGAGATTCTTAACATTATTATGCTTAACTTAGCGAAGTTAGTTATATCTTCTTATCTTCAACAGGAAAAATAACAGTGCAATAACAGTATAAAAGATAGAAAATAACAAAGCATCAACCACATAGAACAACCAGATTTTGCGTGGTTCACCCTCTCCCTAGGGCTACATCCACAAAACTGTGTTTATTGATAGAGTAGACGAAAATATAGAATTCTATCTACGCACTCATATGCATATCCTTCTCTCTCTCTTTTCCCTCTTTATTCCTTATCCCTGCACACCCAGTTGTAGAGTAGATCTTCACACCCAGCTGAAGAGAAGATCTTCATACCTAGCTAAAGACCCAAAATACAATAATACCCTAAAACATAACACTCTTACATATCAACAACACTATCATGCCTCTTTCCTCAACTCTTCTAGACCTCTATTTATACATTCCATGACTCTTAGAAAACCCTATACTGAATCCCAGGTGCCAAAACCTTAGATCCACATTGCTAAAACCCTAGGTCCACATAACCCTTATTTTAAGGACTTCATCGACATGTTCCTCGTTATTTTCCGTGAGGTGCTTCAAAGCACCCATTAATGTCTTCTTCTGGTTGTTGACTTGTCCATGATCTATCTTCTTTGCTTCTTTATCTTCCTTGATATTCTCTTTCAGCGACTTTATTTCCTTTACTTTGTTCCTTATTTTATGCTTCTTTAACCACTTCAACCCTTCCTTGGTTTGTTTGCCTTCCGCGCTCTTCATACTTTGTCTTTATTCTTCCTTAATCTCCACTTTCCTCCTTAATACATGACCAAGGGCCAACAATGGTTCTCTAGGCTTGGTTTATTATCCTCAAAAGAGTTCAACACTTTTATTTCATACAAAAGAGATCCTTTTATGCAATACTTCTTCACTCAAAGTGTTGATATTTGTCTCACTAAGATAGGCTTTTGAATTCCTTGTAAGGTTATTTTCCTCCCTTCCCCATCTTCACACTCCAATGTTTTATTATAACAGTCCAACTTGGATTTATGTGCAACCAACCAGTCCATGCCAATCAGTAGGTCATAAGATCCTAAAGAGAACATGTTTAGGGTCTCTTGGGTGGATAGTCCATTCATAATGAATTTTCATGCTAGTATGACCGTTGTCACCTTTCTTTTTGTTCTAGTGGCTAGTTGTACCAGCCATGATTTAGCATGTTTTACTTGTTGCAATTTACATTTCTCAACAGTTTGAGGGGAAACATAACTCAAACTAGAACCAGGGTCAATTAAAACGGAAACTAGATGGTTGGGAATCATACCTTCCATCTCCACCACTAAAGACCGGTGGCCAACTTGTCTATTATCCAAGGCTGCATAAATTTGTGGCATGATCCTAGACACATCATGGATTGTATTAGCCTCTTGGATGTTGTAGACCCTCCTATTGGCCCGTTGCCTATGTGGGAATTCCCTCAGTAAATTTTCTTCTCCACATCCCCAACATTTCCAGGGTTCTCTCTTTGTATTATCAGTCTTTCCTAGGGTTGATCCAAAGGGTTTATTACCACTTTGATATGGAAAATTCTGTTGATCCACACTTTTAGTAGGAAGGGTCATCTTAGATATTTTCCCGCGATTCTTAAATCTTGAGGATTTAAACCCCTTCTTCTTGAATCCCAATTTACGTTTCTTCTTCCAATCCTTATGAGGTTTTTCCTTGTTCTTGAATTTCTCATAGCATTACCTTGCCTTTCGAATAATGTCTTCTAAATTTTTAGGTTCATAAAACTCAATTATGTCTTGGAAGGATTGAGGCAGCCCACTAATAAATCGTTTCATCTTTACCTTTTCATCATTTATGTAGGGCACATACCTCATCATCTCAAGAAATTTGTTGATATATTCATCTATTGTGAGTTGTCCTAGATTGAGTTCATAGAACTCCTTGGTCCTTTCGTCATAGTATCTTTCAGACACGTACTTCCTATTAAAGTGTTTTTCAAATTTTTCCATGACAATTCCTTCTCATGAATTCCTTTCATATTTATAAGATCCTCCCACCAAATGGAAGCCTTTCCATTGTAGTTGAAAATGGCTATTTGGGCCTTTAAGTTTTTAGAGTAGTTATGGACTCTGAAGTACTTCTTCAAGACAAGTAGCCAAACTTCTCATTCTTCCCCCTTTTTAATTTCTCCATCGAAAGTGGATGGTTTGGATTTCTTAAACTCTTCGGGGTCATGGCTCTTGGAATGTTTCCTCCTCTTTCTTCTCCTCTGAGAATGTAAACTAGTCTCGCTGCTAGACAATTCCTTGGAGTTGTCAATTCCCTCACTAGAGGATTCCTTAGTTGAATTATTGACGTCAACATGCCTCTTGGCTCCATGTTGGGCCTTCTTTGAGGTGTTTCTTCTGGTGTTGTTACTTTCAAGACCATGTTTTTGTATTTCAGGTGGGCTCTGGGTTTTCTTAGTATGTTGTCTATCCACATTACTAGTTGCTCGCCCATGTTGCAGCTACCTTCGTATATCTTATAGGATTTGCAGTAGGACTACATTAATTTCAGTTTGTTTTTCCTATTCTTTTATCAACCTTTCATTTTCTACCTTACAACTTTGTAATTCTTCCATGAGGCTTCTTACATTTTCATCCAAATTCGGAGGGGTTTCCACCACCCTCCTCTCATTAGATTCTTCTTCTCTATTGTGGGAGTTTTCCCCCAACTCATGGTGTGTCACCATTGTTTACGTTGTAGTTTTCCTTACTGTCCAATGATTGTTTAAGTGTTGATAATTTTTTTTATGTTAGTTAATTATCTACTAATTTATGAACAACACATGCTATTTGTAAGGTGAAATCAACTTCATTATTTGGGAATATTAGCAGCATATAGTTAAAATTTTAAAACATGTAACAACAATAGAAAGTTGCATTCCTCTCTTCAATAATAGATCTTAATAATCTCTTATGGATGGGGTAAGATAGGGTGCTACCCCTTAAGAGTTCTCTAATAAAAATTTATTCTACTCATTCATGAGCCCAAGTAGGTCAAGTGTTGTTGCCTACTCCGATACCACTCTGTTACACACCCAACCCCTAAGAACCTTTTTGAGGGATGGGGTATAATTTTTTTTATTTTCTCAATCATCTCGAATCCCTATAACTAATATTACATCGTCTTCGATTCGACAAGGGTTTTCCAACGATTATAAAATTTTTTAGATATGAGTTTTGGATTGAAAGTTATGGTCTTTCAAAGTTCTTTAGGCATTCATCGACTAGAGTCTCTCACCACCATGTGGCACCCACGTGGATCCCTGTCACCCAACACTCCACATCATCATAGAATACAAAGACTCGCCCAACCAGAGGTTGAAACTTTTCTAGCTCTTATAGGCCTATTAAATTAATTAATCATTATCATAATAAAATCCTTCTCTTTACTAATAATTTATTTAATCCCTATTACGGATAATTAATCTTCATTAATTTACTAACCCCATAATTAGATTTTTATTTGGCCTAAATTACCAGTCCGATAAAACCAAGGATTACTTCCCTTTTACCTTGGGAGTCCCACATTTCGCGGTGAATTTAGTGTTAATTATTATATTAGTACCTCGTCATATTAACTCATAATCTAATCATGTTGCTAAATAGTCTCTTTAATTAATTATCCTCATTGGGATATCTCGTTAATGCCCAATTACAATTCTGAAACCTGGTATTTTCTAAGTGTTTTGATATATAAGTTCGAGGACACTTTAATATCATAAGAAAACATATACAGAAAACTATGTCTCTTTCCTTTCAAATTCCCGTAGAGGTTCTAACTGTATTATTAGTAATCATTAGAACAAAATATGGGTTGTAATCTAGGTCAATATGAAAAATCTCATCCATAATTCTTCTTTTAGAACACAAACAACTAAGAAGTAAGGATATAAGTTGAAATAGTATTTAATTGAAAGCTTACTCATAAATTCACCCAAGTTCCTGAACTGATTTAACAGAGGCTGAATTTTCATTTCTCTAGAACATGTGTTATCTCCTTTCTATGCTTAGGTTTATTCATACATATATATGCTTTTGTAGGTCATCCACCCACATTCTATTCCAAATATGAATGACTACCCGTCACTAACACTTTCTTTGTCTATATAGGTATAGACAGAAGGTAAAATCAACAATAGAGGTGCTTTTCAGACTCCACTTTGGATTTCTCAGTCACTAGCACATCAACATCACAATATTATCTTATTTAAATAGAATATAACTCCAACATTCATAAAATTCACAAAATTCACATTATAAGAGAAATTAATCAATAACAATACAATTCTTAGAGCAACACTTATCTGACAACTTGAAATTAGTTGGCAATTGTTGAAGGGTGTTCCCTTTTCCACCCAACCATAGGCACAATTTCTTTTGAAATGGCTTACAACTACCCACCCCCTACCTAGATCATGATTCCCTGAGAGAGATTCTTCCTTTTGTTCTATTACATCCAGGGACATAGGTTACTCCCCTCCTTCCACAAGAATTATAGTAGTTTATGTTTCTATCCACCAAGCAAGGGAGGATGTTGTGATTGCTCACTCAATAACTCCATATCTGTGCAGCTCTATTTATCAGCTTGATTAGAAAAACACTTCCCAACAATTCATGTACTCAGAAACAAATTCATTTCTCATTTCTCTTCAGAACCAGAGAGCTACACACGCTCTCCCTCCTCAGAAATGGTCACCAGACCCATTCCTCTACATCCTCTACCATCTGCCAACAATTTTCCTTCCTTTTCTTGCCTTCCTCGGTAAGATTTCGTGGGTCCAATTCCCACTTTCGTGGGTCAGATCAAGAAGTTTCCAGATGGGTACTCTGCCCATCTCCTCATTGACTCTTTAGGAAGACTTCCCAACTACTAGATTGACTGGTAATTAAATTATTTGGGTTAGAGGACTGTTCTGGGTCTGAACAATTTCAATCCATCAAAGTACTGGTCTGGTAGGGGTCATCTCAACCATTATTTGTTCCCCTCACCATATCTCTCATGCATCATGATCTATGTTGGAACACCTTCAACAGTTGTTCAACAAATTTCCATTTCTATTATTCACTATCATAAATATTTACATTACCTCTTTAGCAAGGGTTCATTATCTTTCAAAACTCACATAACAATTATGGCCATAGTATTGGAAAGAATAGCAATAATATTTACAAACTGGGGAAAACAAGGGTGTTACACTAATCACTAACATAAACATCATTAACATTCTCCACTTCACTTTGTTATCTGTAAACTGTCATGGATATTCCATTGGAATAGTTCGCCATAACTATTCTGATAAATACAACTGAAATATACACTATGAAAGTTAAATTCCTTTAGATTTCATAATGTTTAGTTACTGATTTTTCGCTTATGCATGAAACAGATAAAATGTGAAAAATAGAGAACAGTAAAATACAATCACACACCATCCACAAAATAACACAAATATTTTCTCTGGGAAACCCTTACGAGAGAAAAAACAACTAGAAGGTGAGGCTGCTCTGCTCACTTTTCTCTGGTATGGAAATAATGCAATTACAAAGGAGAGGGCACTCTCTATTGAGTCATGTGAGGCATGTGGCCTATTAGGCTTCTACAGAACAATAATACCCTCTATTATGCTCTCTAATTTTCCCTCTCCCAGTTGTTCTACTCTAGTATTGAACAAAATACAATAGCAAATAATGGAACCCCCTCTCCTCTAAGTGGCTATGTATTTAACATAGCTTGATAGCCATCTAGGTGTTTGGATTTGACTTCCTCAACCCTCAATTGTGATAGGGTTTTGGACCTTATAGAATCTTATTTAAATTACATACATGGCTAGCCCCATATGCATGAGTAATGAGGGTTGACATGGCATCCTCTCGTACCATGGTGGTCAACACGATAGGTCAACTTGTGAGAGACATAAATTCCGCATACATACTCTGATTGGGGTGATTCTCATATCGTTGGAAATGTCTCAGTGTGTAGAACACTTTCAGGAACCTCCCATTGTTTTTACATCAAAAACTGATATTTGATGCCTCAAAATGGCTTCAAAAGGTTTTGGATCCCAATTTTCCAAATTGAGACCCACCATTAAAATGACCCCACAAGTTGATTCCTCCATTTTGTTTCCACTCTAAAAGCATCAATATAGATGAAAAATAAAATAATCATCCAATCTAGATAATACCTTCCCATTTAGGGAGGCTTTTGGTCCCAAAAAGCTTTACTAAATGAGGTGAGGAAATGTTTCCTCTATCTTCTCCCCAAAGTACCACTATGCTTTGCTTGGAAGTTGTCCTTTCAACCTAACCTACCAAAGGTCACTATTTATGGATCTCCTTTGAAAAACTATGTCCTCTTCCAACTTTTCTTGAGCACCTAGTGTCAAGTCCTCTATGGAAGGTAGGACCTGCTCCTCTTCTTGATCCAACATGGAAGGTTCATAGAGTTTGAGATTCTCCACATTAACTACTAATTAAATGTGCATATATGGGGGTAGACATAGTCTTTAGGAATTATCTCTCACCTTTTCCAATATCTCAAAAGGACCATACCGTAAAGCCTTGATCTTCTTACCAAGACCCCGTAGTCTTTCCTTATTCAATTGTAACCATACTTTGTCTCCCACTCTAAATTTTCTCTTTGTTCTATGTTGGTCATGTCTATCCTTGTACTTTTCCTATGACTGCTTCAACATCTCTTGTACTTGCAAATGGATCTACTTGACCTTCTCAACATTTTTTTATGCTTTTAATGCATCTCTTGTGAGTTCCTCCCTCACTTCTCATTGTTTTCCATATACAACATCTAAGGGTGAAGGTGGAAAATATCCAAAGTAAGTTTCAAAAGGTGACTTACTAGTAGAAGTGTGGATCACTTTACTATAAGAGTGTTGTATATAGATCATATTTTCATCCCAGATCTTCGAATGCTTCTAATTGTAACCCCTCAAAAGCTACACCAAACTCTTTTTCACTAATTCCATCTACCCACCAGTTTGTAGATGGAATGTTGTATATCTCTTTAACTTAGTATTCATCTTCTCCTACAATGTAGTCCAAAATGCACCAAGAAATATGGTATCCTTGTCTGAGATGATGCTCCTTGGCATCCCAAAGTGCACCCAAACCTGTTCAAAGAACTTGTTTGTTGCTTCTTGTCCTTTGATGGTCTTTTTACAAGGCATGAGAATGCACATCTTGCTAAACATGTCAACTATCACAAATAGATAGTCATGTCCCTTCCTAGTGGTTGGTAAACCTCCCAAAATATCCATGACAATGCTTTCCCAAGGTAGAGTGGGCATAGGTAAGGGATGGTATAGACCTTTCTTCCTATTACTGGGATTGTTGGTAAAACAAAGTACACATCCTCAAATATATCGTTCTACATCTTCCTTCATTCCAGGCTAATACAAATACCTCTATAAGTTGGCAACTACTTTTCCAACACCAAAATGTCTCGCAACCTTGGAAGTGTGAGCCTCTCTAATAATTTGTAGTCATTCACCTTTAGGGACATAGATCTTGTCGAGTAAACCATTTTGGAATGATAGTGAGACTTTCCATCACCTTCTTCTATATGAATTTTACCTTGTAGCTGCTAAAACACCTCCTTGAAGTCCTCATCTTCTGTGTATGCATCTGATCTGGATTTTATGAGCAGAACGAAATGACCACAGATTATTAACAGGTGCTTAACAAAAAATAACAGAGATACAGTAAAACTGGTTTTATATTCAATAAGGAAATAAGCTGAAACTGTAAAATGCAACTGAAAACAAGCTTGCTTGAATGGTGGTGGCTTATCTCTGAGAAGAGATGTGACAACTGCGCTCATTTGCAAGAAGATGATTACAATGAGGCTCTAAAGGCCTTTTTACAATAAATAGGACTGTCAAAAACCCTAGACATCCAAAAACTTAACCCTAGGAGATGAAGTGCCAAAAGTCATGTGGGCCCCGTTTGGGTAAGTTAGTACATCAACTTCCCGGGGTCATAACTTTTGCATACGATCTTCGTTTTAGGCGCATGATAACCCGTTGGAAAGGTATCATCGAGGAGATTCATTTTGGGAGCAACATCAAAGGAGCTTCCATTTTTCTCCCTGTTTTCCCAAAAAACGTCGTTTAGGGCCTCAAAACGGCTCTGGAAGTTTTAGGACCCGAAAAATTGCTAAAAATAGTAAATTACCAAAATTGTCAGAAAGTTGTTTTGAGCCAGTTGGAAAAGTTGGGTGGCCATCGATATCCACCTGGATCAATCCTCCCTCCTTAGGAAGCAATGGTCTCCATTGCATTGAGTTCCCCCATCATATGAGGAAAGTTTTGTTGAATTTGGCCCCGGGTGAGCCACTTGCCTTGGTACAGGAGCTGCACTGCTTTGACGACTCGATAAAGTTGGATCCTTAGATATCAAGTGCCCTTGATCTATGTGTCCACAATCTGATCACTGGATGCATGTTGTATGTAGTCAGGGTTGAGCTCTGTTGGTGTCAGTTGTTCTGCTACTTCTGAGGTGTCCAATAATGGTGGGAAATAAGGGCGAAGGAAATCCTGCACGTTGAACACTAGATGCAGGCCAAGGAAAGGAGGAATGTTGAGCTCAAAAGAATTATCCCCCGCGGCCTTGGTGATAGTGTACGACCCATAAAGGAGTGGGCGAAGCTTCTGATGGGGTCTTGTAAGGCATTCTTTCTGCAAGTGCAACCAAACTTTGTCGCCCACCTGAAACTTATGTGGCACCCTATGTTGATCATGGCGTTGCTTGTACTTGTCATTGGACTTCTGTAGGATATCCTGAACCTGTTGGCA
This sequence comes from Picea sitchensis, assembly GCA_010110895.2. NCBI lineage: Eukaryota > Viridiplantae > Streptophyta > Pinopsida > Pinales > Pinaceae > Picea > Picea sitchensis. The sequence goes on from SNQJ01S0095634.1 coordinate 52,164, forward strand.
GATGTGCTGGATCCACTCAATGAACCGAGTGGCTTTGTCAGCTTCAGTTGGAGCAAAAGATGATTCGATCGAGGTGACCGCAAGGGGAAGTGCAACATCTATGGGACCCAATGGCTAGAATCCCAACCCCACCTGAAAGGGGATGTGGTCGATTGAGATATGCAGGGATCAGTTGTAGCTATGCTAGACATAGGGAAGGCTCTGATACCATGTGCGAGGTTTCTTGGAATTATACATGCGAAGGATATGCACAATCATTCGATCTACAACCTCGGTTTGGCCATCTGTCTGGGGGTGGAAGGTCGTGGATTTGGTCAATTTGGTGTCCAGCAATGACCAAAGACTTGACAAAAATGTGCTAAGAAATCAACTATCTCAATATGAGACAATAGTTTGTGGGATTCCAAAACGTACCCAAACTCGTTCAAAGAAGAGCTTGGCAGTGGCCTCTACTGTGATACTCTTCTTGCAGGCGACCAGAATCGCCATCTTAGAAAAGCAATCAACAACCACAAAAACACAGTCATTTCCCTGCTTGGTCGATGGGAGGCTCGACATGTAGTCCATTGAGATGGATTCCCATGGCCTGTCAGGAGTAGGAAGAGGGGTGTACAGGCCCTGTTTCTTAGTGGTTGGTTTGGTAATAGTGCAGGCAGTGCAGTACCTGATATACTTGCTAACCTCCTATCGAATTTTTGGCCAGTAGAAATGTTTTTGTAGCATCACCATTGTCTTTGCGACGCTGAAGTGTCCTGCCACCTGACTGTAGTGGGCTTCCCAGATCAAATTCACTCGCTCTCTTGATGGAACATAGATATGGCCCAGATGACACAACAACCCATACGGAAGATGGAAATTATCGAAAATTGTGTTTGCACCCAACATTTGGTAGGTGGTGGCGAAGTCCAGGTCTGTATCATAGATTTGGGGGCATCCAGAGGTCTCATGGCTGCAAGAGTCTAGCACTGTGGTAAGTCTCGCGACTGGCGGTTTGTTGAGGTAATCAACGACATGGTTGGTGCTTCCTATTTTATACTTGATATTGAGGTGGAATTGTTGCAAGTATGTGGACCACTTTTGATGGCGGTCATTATGCAATTTTCCTTGTGTCTGCATTAATTGCAGTGGCTTATGATCAGTGTGGATGACTATCTCCTTCCCAAGAATTTAATGTCTCCACTGGCGATAGGCTTGCACAATGGAGTGCATTTCTTTGTTGTAAGTAGGGTACTTACAGATAACATCTGATAGTGTCTCACTATGATAGGCCACGGGGTGGTCATGCTGAGTGAGAACGACACCCACAACATAGTCTGAAGCATCTGTCTCGATCTCAAAGGGTTGTTGCAGGCTGGTAGTGAAAGTACTGGGGCTGAGCACAAGTGTTGCTTCAAATCGTCGAACGCTTATTGTTGGGACTAGCCCCCTGCAAATTTTTCCTTACCACCACCCTTGGTTATTTGGCTGAGGGCCCATGCAATATGGGAGAATCCCAACA
>SNQJ01S0095635.1:0-13892 GCA_010110895.2 Picea sitchensis
AGGAGTTGCGACACTTGCGACAAACGAGAGGTATATGCGACACTTATCCAGTTGAGTAATTTGGATGTGTAACAGCTAAAGCTAAATCAATCATAATAATATCTCATAAGACTGAGGTAAGAGAAAAACATAATGGAATAAGCATCACACAAGTCTAAATCCAATGGTGAGTTGCTTCCCCATATCATTTCTCAACATCACATGTCCATATTGTAAACCCAACAAAAGTTGTCCAATACTACTAACAAAAATAACTATTTAAACTGGTCTTGGATTAACAACCTCTTATCATGAAAGATAGAGGGTAATCCCCAAAACAATAGATTGCTTTACAAAAATAGTACAACAGGGAACCACTCGTGTAGTTGATTGTTTATAAAAATTAATTACATAATGACATAGTTTTATCAAACAAAAAAAAGAAACTGCTAAACTATACAACACATAATCCATGATGGCTTCTCCTTGTGAATAGCACCATAATTATTATTTTCATGTAAATGAAAAAACTAAATTGATTTTTAGAAAATAATACAATCTAACATTTAGGCTACAGAATCGTGAGATTCTATAGCTAGTCTTATATTGACAAAGAAAATCAAAATAAATCTTCCTATTTGACTTTTATAACATAATAAAATGAAAGAAAATCAAAACCACTTTTACCATTCTAGAAAATAGATAGTGAAGGGTCAGATAATTCTGAGTTAATGATGGCATTGAAATTGGTTGCATTTTTTATAATCACACTACCGGCTCTTTTGGGACTTTTACTTTCCCGATCTGCGCATGCCTTCAATTCTTGAATTTCTCATTCAAGTAGGGAATTTCATGCTCCCAAAAGTTTTAATTGTGCCTGTAAATATGCTATGTCTCTGTAGTATCATTCTACCCAGTCCAGAAAATTGTCACAATGTACCGGTACTGTAGCGGGCATAGGTTGAGTGTATTCAACAATGGGTGCTTTGGTCTTTCCTGTAGCTTGTTTCAAATCATGGCCTATGCCAACAAATCCATTTTGATCTTTTAGAAACATAGGTAGTTTAGAAACAAAATCGTATTGAATAGCTTCACTAACAATTTCATTTATGAGATCCTGGTTATCCACATCTTCTTTGGCTAGGAATTCATTGATCTCATCATCGGTTAATTGATCATTGACCTCAATCACCGAGATCGAGCCCAAATGATCCTACTGTTGATTTCCTAGACTCTTGGAAATTAACCTGCCTTGCCTTTTGTTTACAAAACTCAGGTCTGAGTTACCCTATTTCTTCTTCTTACGATTTTTCTTAGCAGTTGGTCTGTCTCTAAAATCTTGATTCAGATCAATAGAAGGAGCAGGAGAAACCCTCTCCTTGAATACATCCACTACCTCCTCTAACAATTTTTTGGATACAAAGTTACATCATGGTTTTTTACCTAGAGGGTTTTGCATAGCAACATAATTTAGTTCAGTGAGCTCACAGTCTCTATGTGAATCGAAACCTTGACTTTTGATCATAGGGTTACAACGATTGGGGTTTATATTTGAATGCAAAGGCAAGTCCATTGGTCTCTCGGGTAGGGAAAAATTGTTTCGACATAGGAAGTCTTCCCAAGTGTCCCCAATTTGAGCCAAATGCGACAACAACAAAATTTGTATAAGTCCATCCTGGAAGAGACTAGACAGAGGGTTTAAAATATTTTTATTATAATTCTTTGACATCTTATGCAGGCTCATCAACAAATAGAATGGTATGTTTAGCTTAAATCCTAGGAACAACATCAACAGTCAGATGTGATACAAAAACACTAGACCATACCTACCCTCTCACATTATAAACTGTTTCAGAATAAGAAGTAGGTCGTTCCATCGAGGTTTCAAGAGGGCAATAGGAATACCTTTAGGGCAACATGTCTATTTCCTAGAGACCATGAACAGACTCCAAGGCACGCCTTCTAGCTTGGATTTTTTGAACCATTTTTCTCCTTCCTGTGACAATCATGTTGCTCTTGCTATAGAGTCCTTTGTTACCTCTAATTGCAGATCCCCAAATTTGGATCTAAATCCCTCAAATGTTTGAGAAAAAGGCTATGTGGCCACCAGGTTATAACCTTCGAATTTTCAGATGAAAATTTCCCAACCGTGCGCCTATAAATCGTTTATAGCATCTTCATGGGCGAGAAGGGATTGAGAGACATTAGGTTCAATTCGAACCACGGGGTCCATGGTTTCTATCAAACAGACATAGTAAATACCACGAGACGGAGGCTTCATCTTCCAATAGACAAATAACAAGGAGAGGCCTGTGAAAACCGAAACAACCCGATACCTACGAACTTGGGAGGATATCATGTTTGGTAATTTAAGTTTGGAGTGACAGAAAACCAGAGGACACACAGGATTGTGAACTATTACGCACCATGAAGATTAAACCCCAACCATTATCAGTTGCCTATTCGAATAATGAATGAAATCCTTAAATGTACAGGACAATAGGATGAAATGCATTTGTGAGTACATCAGTCCTGTACCAAGGTGATATGAAAGAGAATAAAAGAGCACATTTCAAATGTTAATCGAAGGTCCTACACGATTAGGCATATCAAAAATTAAAATCATACAAACAACCATAGATATGATCAAGTCGCATTCCCCATAGTACATAAAATTGTGGCAATGTATTAATAAATAATCTTATAAACCTTAAAACTTATAAACACATAGGTCCCCTTAAGGTGTAATCTCTTTAGCAAAAGAAATGAAGAAATCACAAACTGTAGAATGATTAACCAAACTAATTTTTTGTTTCAATTTCATGATTGCAGTCATGAAATTTAAACAAAGAAAATGAAAATTTAAATGAAAAACTCATATAATAAGCTAGCTCAATAAATCTCCTTGAAGCCAAAAGACATAAATGTTTATAAATGTAAGGAGGAGGTAGCTACATAAAGATTTTATCTCTTTCCGATGAATTTTAATTATGATAAAATTTAACAGAATTGATGGCTGCCAACAATGGCGACACGTTGGGCAAAACAATTATCTCTGCATCACCAGAAAATTTATATCAGGGGTACAGATGAAACAAATTTGAGAGATAGTTAACGATAGATCAAGCGTTTTGATAATAACTCAGAAAATAACACAGTCATAGCATTGGATGTATTTATGTCTGAAAATGTAATATGGTATCTTATTTAGATCACAGGTGTAGCGATGTTTATACAAATGACTTTGATACCGTTGATAGGGCCATTGCTGCTAGCAGACATCCATAGCCTCAGAAGGGATGTCATTTAACCCACTCTAGTACCTCTATCTTTTCCAAGAGCCGTCCATTAATGATAAAAACATCTTCATACTTGATCAAATTAAAATACATACCTGAGGATCTTCTTAAACCCGACATTTCTTCGCTTCGAGTAGGCATGTTCAATACCCCAACGAAGTTTCTTTGGAATCATGTGTGTATTTACCCGCTGCCAGCAGACCTTTTCAGTGTCCCGGCAAGTTTGTACACAATTCGCACACATTACAGTGCTTCCAACTCTCTAAAATTTGTTTATAAATTTTTAGAAACTTCATGATATTCAAGAGAGTAGGGTGATACTAAAGATCTCATAGTCTAGTAATGAAAAGATCGATCACTTAAGAATTAGTTTTCTATTCCGATTACTTTCATCATGATTTGGACAATTAGATTTTTGTTAAGAAATCATCTCTAGGATGGGAAATCACAAGTGAGTTGTCCTCATTAAAGCATGGACGATGTTAAAAGTTTGTTACAGATAATCACATCTTCCTGTGATTTTAATGAGAAACCAGAAACACTGATTGCACATAAACTTACTTTTGCTAATCTGAGTTTAGCATTTACTGTTTAGGTGCTTGAAATGTTATCAATTGTTGCTAATGAATAAGACTTATAATTCCATTCAACAAATGAATGGTGATTCATAAATAATCATTTAGAAAACAAATCAAAATCAAGAAAAATGAAAAGAACCAAAATAAAAAACAGAAAAGAAAATAAAAAATATTTACAAGAGGGTGGATCAGAAATCATCAAGCAAAGTATATCTTGAGAGCCTAGCCATTCATTGGGAAAGTGTCTGGTTGTCCCTCAAAGTTATGCAGATGAAAAGAACTAGGACCAAATTTTTTAGAAATTACAAATGGTCCTAGCCAAAGGTTTTGGAACTTGGTATGTTCCCCCTTACCCTCATGTGCTTTGTCCCACTTGAGAACCAAATCCCCAACATCAAAATTCCTATCAAAATACGAACTTGCATCAAACCAGCTCTTCACAATTTGCTGGTGTTGGTCAAGTTTATGCTTTTCTTGTGTTCTCACCTCTTCTAGTTTTAATAAAAAAATTATCTGGTTTTCTAGAGGAGGACACTCTTCTTCTTGAACCTTCTGCAATAATTGCAGAGAAGGAAGTAAGACATGTGGGAGGAGGATGGATTCTCTTCTGTAGATGAGGAAGAAAGGATAATTACCAATGGATCCTTTTGGAGTTACCCTATCAGCCCAAAGTTCTTTGTAGAATGCATTGTGCCAATTCTTATGGTTTTTTGAAACTGTCCTTTTTATAATCTTGATTAAATTCTTATTTGTCGACTCGGCTAGACCATTCTCTTGAGGGTAGTAAATGGTAAAATACTTCAGTTTAATCCCTTTTTCAAGAGGGAAAACATTCATATCTAGGGAAGAAAAATACGAAGCATTGTCAAACACTAGACATTCAGGAAGTCTGAATCGATTGATGACATGGGAGTTCAGAAAAGACACTACCTGATTGGTGTTCACCACTTTTAAAGGTAAATCTTCAGACCATCTTGTGAAATATTCTGTTGCTGTGTGAATGTACTTGTGCTATTGCGAGGAAGGGGGATTGATTGGTCCTATAATGTACATGCCCCATTGATGAAAAGGTGCATCTATAATAACATGTTGCAAAGGAAAAGATGCATTTTTTACCCGTCCTACATCCTTTTGACAGGTTATACACTTGTGGGACAACGTATGGGCATTTTTAAACAAGGTAGGCCAATAGTATCTATCCCTCAACACTTTGTGAGTAGTGGTATCTCCACCAAAATGACCACCAGCATCAGCTGAATGAAGTTCAACCAACACTTTTTCAGACTCCTCTTTTTCCAAACAACGCAGAAAAACACCATCAAAGTTATTTCGAAATAATATATCAATGATTAACTGGAAAGATGGAGATTTAAGCCTAAGTGCTCTTCTATTTTTGGGATCAATATTATGGGGAGAAGTTCCATGTAGAGAATAAAACCTGATATTCTCATACCAAGAATTGGATGTATTTTGTGCACAACTGATCTGTTTTTCGTGATGATGATTTACAGTCTATGTATTATTTGACTTTTTAATTTCTCAACTGAATCAACCACTAATTTACATAGGCCTTGGCCTCTAACAATTTGGGCAGGAGTTATTTCAAGATCATATTCCTGTAGTGATGTCATCCAATTTTCCCTTTTCTCACCCAATTCTTTTTGTACTAACATATTTCTTACAGTGGGGCAAGGAACAACAACTTTGGTCCTAGATTTCAACAGGTAAGACATGAAGTGTTTCACTGTTTTAAAAATAGCATATGCATGCTAATCTACCATGGGATAATTTAGTTCTGCTCCTTTAAAAGAAGAGCTCATGAAGGAAATGGGTATCTCATTGCTTTCAATGTTTTTTTGTGTAAGCACAACAACATAGGCTCTATCAGATGCAAGAGTGTATAGAGTGAAATCCTTAGAAAAATAGGGACTCATCAGGGAAGGAGATTCTATTATTGATTTTCTAATTGAATCGAAATCCTGACTTTCTTGTGGTCCCCATCGGTACAAACCATCCTTTTTAATTAGATTTTTTAGAGGTCTAACCATTTATGAGAAGCTCGGGACAAATCGTCTGACAAAAATAATCTTACCCAAAAGGATTGCATGGCCTTTTTGGAAGAAGGAGGAGGAAGTTTAGAAATGGCTTGGGTTCTCTTGGGATCAATAATCATTCCATCTTTAGACACTATAAACCCAAACAATTTTCCTTGCTCTACTGCAAAGAATGATTTTTTGGGATTAAGAGATATATCGAACTTGCGGCATCGTTCCAAGACAGCCCTAAGGTGGGACAAGTGATCTTTCTTGTTTTTTGAAAAGATAGTCACATCATCAAGATAGACAACAACTGTCTGGTTAATGAGGGCACATAAAGAAATATCCATTGCTCTCTGAAAAGTGGCACTGAAATTTATCAATCCAAAAGGAATTTTCCTGTAGGCATAAGTTCCCCACGGGGTACAAAAGGTGGTTTTAAGCTGGTCGGAAGAAGACATCAAGACTTGGTTGTATCCTGAAAAACCATCTAACAAAGATAGTCTTTCAGAACCAAACACTTGTAGGATTTGTTCCATTGGTGGAAGAGGGTAGTTGTCTTTATCAGATGCTCAGTTTAAATTTCAAAAGTTGACACAAAGTTAGATTTCACCACTTTTCTTCCTTACATGGACTAGGATAGATACCCATTGAGTATGCCTAACTAGAAAAATCATTTTTGCAGTAAGTAATTTATTTAGTTCCTTTTTAATGGTAGGTTCCAATTTAGGATGCATTTTCCTCATTTTTTTTTGAAAAGGATGAGTCTGGGGTTTCATAGGGATTACATGTTGTATGATGTTTGGGTCAAATATTTTTAGGTCATTGTACGTCCAAGAAAATACATCTTTAAATTCTTTAAATAATTTTATAAAAGTGGATCTTTCCTGTTCGGAACATCCCTTTCCTGGATTAATATTTGGAGGATTATCTCGTGTTCCTAAATTAACACTTTCATAGAGAAAAGAGGAACTGTCAGTTTTTCAATTGATTACCCCTCTAAACTTGTCATGCAATTTATATAATTTCTCTAGTCTCACAACATATTTGGGGATAGAGTTTACCATCTCGGATGTTGATTCTCGATATCAAGGATCAGATATTATCGTGAAGTCTCGGAGATTCTCGTCGTGAGTGCCTTCATTAATAACTGCATCCTGGAAGGTGTCTTCCATATGTAGAAAGTTGATGATCTATTGATCATCATCAAATACTCTCCAATTTGTGATGTTTTCTGGAATCAATGGCTTGAACAACAATTCGATCGAAAACGCGTTAGGAGAAAAACCTTTGGCGGACAACAATTTAGAAGAAACATTGGCTAGTAAGTCAGCTTCTGAATTACTCATCCTAGGAATGGAATTTATATTAAATGCTATAAATTTATGCATTAAACCCCATACCTCGGTTTGGTAACTCTTCAGATGCGGTGACAAACAATGTATTGTGTTTCTTACCTGTTTGAATACAATTTCTGAATCACCAAATAGTATCAAATTTTGCACGTCCATGTCCAGTGATTTCCTAAGTCCTTGTATAAGTGCTTCATACTCGCCTGTGTTGTTAGTACATTCAAACTCTGATCAACAAGAAATAAATGTTTTATTACCTGTAGGATCAATGAGTACACAACTGACACCTGCCCCTTCTCAGTATTTGGATGCATCAAAATATAGGGACCATATTTGTGCATCATTAGCAGTACTTGGCATATTTGGTAAAGATGGTGCCTGAGTAGAGGTTGTAACTTCAGATTGTTGTTCTAGATCAGTGATAGAGGAAATTTTAGTCATGAAGTTACCAAAAAAGGTATTCATTCCCTGTGTTTCAATTGAATTTGCAGAGGTAATGAAAGGCTCATTTGGATAGTTTAGATTTTCCACGGTATTCTTAAGGTAACTTTCTCTGTTTATTGTGATTTTGTTGGGTTGTCCATTTTTCAGGTAGCCACAAATGAGACCGGTATGTAGAAAAATAACCGTGTAGCTGTTCTGACCAATCTCTACTTGAAAATAGACCATAAACTTCAGGAATGTCAACAATGATAATATCAATTAATTAATGAACTTTGGGATTGGATGATAATTTAATCAACACATTTTTAAGTTCACCGATCACTTTAACATTCGTTTGATCTAGCTGAATGATTTTTAGATCAGAAGGTTTTACTTCTGCATTAATTTTCTGGCATACAGACAAAGGCATCACATTTTATGATGCACTGGAGTCAACCATACAATTATGTACATTCCTATTAAAAATATCAAAAGTCAATAAAAAAGGGGGCACATTTTTTCGTGCGGAAACAACATAATTCTGCGGATTTTTTATTGTTGTTCCTGAAATAGTTTTATCTAGGTTTCCTACAGTTTTTTCTGCTAAGTCTCTTTTGTCTTGGTGTTCATATATATTTTTAGTTGGGACATTTTTAGTTGCATTTAAGTCAATTTCTGCTCATTTTTTGCTGCTAACATCATTCTTTATACTGTTTTCAGTGATGCTTTGAAACATTTTCTGCAAAATAAGAGGAAATTTCAGCAGTTCAAAAATATAAATATTTGCCCTTAATTTTTTCAGATATTTGATTAAATCATACTCTAAAAATAGGGAAGCTACATTTTGTCTAGTTTTAGTTGGCTTTGGTTGTTTTGGAAACACATTTTTACTTGTTTCGGGTGCGGGATTGTTTTGTGTTTTGCTTCTAGTGTTGTAGGGGTGGACAGTTTCAAAATTTGCTTGGAAGATATTGTCCAATAAGTGTCTGAAAATAGGAGGAGATGAGTCCTCCTCTTCTGGTACCTCTTCCTCAACTGTATCATTAGAATTTTCAGGAGGAACATAAACATAATTTTCATGCGCTTCTAATATCGTTTGCAAAGCATATTGTAAACTTTCGAAATTTATACCTTTTGTGGTTGGGTTTGGCTAGTTTGGAGGGAAAGGATTTCTAAAAGGAGGTTTTAAACTTCCTTTTCTTTTATATTCCTCTTCGGATGATCTTTTCAAATCAATGACCTGATTGGACAGTTTGCAAGCTCTCCAAGTCTAATGTTTCTTGTTGATTTTTAGGTTGGGGAGGCCTAATGAGAATTTCTATTTTCTTCTTAGATGACAAAGTTGTTTTAGCTTCACTACTTAGATTATATTTTAAGCTTATTATATCTTTCTCAATTTGACTTTCCTCCTCAAATTATTCTAACAACATGTTCTTTTTGGACCTTTTAACCCATATGGCTATGTTGTTATGTAGGGCCTTCATATAATATGCAACAATTAAGTTTTCTGCGAGCATCAAATCTACAGGGATTTTGTTTTTTAGTGTTAGGGATCTTTGGTTAAAGTATTTCACTTTTTCTATAGGGTTCATATTAATACTAGAGAGTTCCATCACTAAAACTTCTAGAGATTTATCATCCCCAATTTTTTTCTAGAAAACAAGTTTCAAACTTGTCCCAAGAGACGATGGTCTAAGGATATTGAGAGAAATACTAATTTGAGGCATTTCCCTCAAAAGTGCAAGGAAATAATGTGCACATGACATCTTCATGTTCGACACTCCGGAGTCTAACAATTATCATAAATTTCTTGATGTGATCCTCAGTTTATTTCTTTGAATATGGATCAAATTTGGGCAATCATTTCTCTGGATGTTTAGGCAGTGGGTGTTGGGGTCCAAGTATGGCCAAGACATCTTGATCGACCAAGTTCTGGTAGGATTATTTTGGTTTTCCATGGGAGTTGGTGGAGTCGAAGGTTGAGATGGTTCAGATGAAGAACTACCTTCGTCTGAGGATTCACCTCCCGAAGAAGGTGGCGAAGAACCAGGTGGGGATGGTGGAATACCGAATCCTCTAGCACCAAGGATAAGTTCTTCAAGATTGGTAATATTATCAGTCCCTACATTGTTTCTAGCAGACCGGTACCTTGAAGTTGTTCTTGAATATTTGTAAAGTCAAGGGGTTGATTGAGTTGTCTACCTAGTTTTCTAATACGGGATAAGGCACTTTGAGTTCTTATAAGTTACTGGTGGACAATGTAAGAACCATGAATAAACAAGCCTAGTAAAATCCATACAACTACACATAACATTTCTAACATACAATTTCTGAGTGCGTAAATAATTCATTTAGCTTCAATTAAGCATATAATATTTCAGCAGAATTTAACATTTATCTACAGCATGAAAATAACTCAACAATTCATAATAAAATACCTGCTTTTGATGTTAATTCCCACCGATATGGTTGTCCTCTCCTTGTTGCCTTGCTTAGCCTAATGCATTGACCAAACTCTGCCCAAACCGACTAACCTCCCAACCAACTAGGAGCAGCCTGTCCGGCTCCCTAGCTCCAGGATACCGAAAGGAATCTTGGCCCCTGTACCCAAAACCCCCAGCAATCCAGTGCCCCCTGCAATGGTTCACCTCAAAAGAAAAACTGCTCAAACTAGCCAATATCCCACAAAAAAATCCTCCTCCCTCCAAAATTCTTTCTCCCCCAAAAACCTACCCCTTTCCCGTAGGACTCTCCCGTCATATCTTCCCCTTTCACCGACTCTCCTCACCCTCATTAATTTCCTTATCACCTCCTTTATTACCTTATCCCCTCCTTTATTATCTTATCCCCTCATTTAATGTTTCTTTCCCCACCTTATACGTAAGTCTTTAATAAAGTAAATTATAAACCCTTTTAATTCTTTACTCAAATAATTAATGAGTCAATTAATAATTAATTAATCATTGACAGAGATGAACAAGTAATTAATAATAATTAATCAGTTAATATTATTTAAGAAATAATTATTGTTTAACGAACATATTAAGACAGTCAGATTATCAAATTAATTATAATTAATAATCCCTATGCATCTATTTAACCAGGGTTGTTACATACACCCACCCTTCAGGAAACTTTGTCTCGAAGTTAAGGTATCTCATGGTACAAAGGAAAAGAAACATGGTTCACACATTCATAACAATTAACCGTCACTATTAGTAAGTAAGTCAAGAAAACTCATACATACTAGTGTATATGTACAAGAAATGCATGTGTAGCTAGTACATACAAGTCTCGTGCATGTACTAATAATCAATAACTATCACCCTTTAGTAATTTATGTATGCATCCAATCCAATAAAAAAAACTAGTCTTTTATAAAAGACAATAAACCAATCAAATGTTTGTGAAATCCTTTAAGTACAATTATCATAGTTCAACAATTTTATTTAGACAACTGTGGTTTAATTACGTAATTATGAATATTCATATATACACATTCTCTTTTAGAAGGAAAACACAATAAATTCCACCATAAGACAAATCTCCATACTTTCTCAACTATTTCTACTCATCCTTCCTCCCTAACCTACTTCCATCTCCATTCCTATCCTTCCTTTGCTGGACTATCTTGGAGCGTCAAGTATATTGACCTAACTCCAAATAGAACCCGTAAGCAGAAGTGTCACTATCTCGACCAAGCTTCCCCAACAGGCAACTGACAGTCATCATCACATGTCTTGGGGAGAATGAAGTAACACCGTCCTCCCATGACTTCAGGTTTCGGAGGATACATGGTGGGAAATGCCTCCACCCATCCTAATCATAACTAGGTTTCACACCCTACAATGGAATATATAGTGGCACTGTGTTGCTGGGAGTTTTGTCATCGTTTATTCAGTTTTTGGCAGTCTCATCACCTGAAATCCTGCACTGGTCCCCATATCATAGCAATGCATCCAAACCAATATAATTTCACATACAAATATTCATACCATAATGTTTCTCGGCTAGTGGTCATGATATCCACTTTTATCATTATTATCCCTTGGCTATTTCATAGCCCATAACCTACAGATTAGTATGTAGCACAAACTCATACATTTCTATGCATTATCATCATGTAATTGCATAAAATCATCATTTCAATTCGATATCCATGTACCAACAATTTAACATCAAGGTTTTCAAGTTATAAATAGATCTTATAATATCCCATAATTCAATTTCAACATCCATTCATAAAATTATCATTTACCAAATAGATTGCATCATATCCAACATCATTCTAATAGCATTAATCATTCATAAAATTTTCATTCTCACAATATGTCACATCATATACATCATCATCAATAACATTTAAACATTCATAAAATTTACATTCACATAGTAGATCGCACTATATCCATCATCATCAATAACATTTAAACATTCATAAAGGTTAATACGTCTTAAAAGTTTAAGTGTATCATTTAATAGTTTCACTGTGAGTAGAAAATAAAAGTGTAGGCCTCAGGTAATCTTGGTTGTCTAAGTCAAAAGGTGGTGTTACATACACCCAACCTTCTAGAAACATATTCTCGAGGTGGTCAAAAAGTGAGGGATAGTCTCGTCATAGTGTCTCGACATCTTCCCAAGTAGCATATCCTGGACTATACTTGTCCCACTAGACCTTAACTTGGTCTACCAGACGGTTCCTGAGTTGTCAAACTCTACGGTCCAATATGCATAACGGTTCTACCGTGAGAGTTACCACATCCGATACTTCCAATTCCTTCCAATTTAGTTTATGTGATTCATCATCAACATAATGATGTAAAACAGATACATGAAAAACATTATGAGTTTTATGCAAGTGGGGTGGCAGTACGAGACGATAGGTAATGGGTCCAATTTTCTCTTTTATTATGAACGGTCCTATAAATTGAGGTGACAACTTTGTCCCCTTCTCAAGCTGTATGGTACTCTTATTAGGCCTGATACGAATGAAAACCTGGTCTCCCACTTCATAACTTCGGTCAGTCCTATGTGCATCCACATAACTTTTCTACCTATCCTGTGCTTCCTTTAGTCTCTGCCTAAACTGAATCACCTGTTCCTCCATCTCTTGAATCAATTATGGCCCAACTGTTACTCGGTCTTCTAGTCTATCCCAACTCAACGACGTTTTGCATGGCCTTCCATACAGAGCTTCGTAGGGTGGCATTCCGATGGAGCTATGAAAACTGTTATCGTAGGCAAACTCTACCAAAGGTAGGTACTTCTACCATTGGGTTTGATTATTCATGACGTGCATCCTAAGCATGTCTTCCATGACTCGATTTACCCTTTCAGTTTTCCCATCTGTTTTAGGATGATAAGTTGTGCTTAAGTTCAACTGAGTCCCCAATGTTGACTGCAAATTTTTCCAAAACCTAGAAGTGAATCTGGAGTCCTTATCTGAAATGATCTTCTTAGGTATCTCGTGCAAACGAATAACCTCACTTAAAAACACACGTTCCATTTCAGTGACATCGTAAGTGTATCTAACCAGAATAAAATGAGCACTCTTGGTTAACTTATCAACTATCACAAGAATGGCATTGTGTCTATGAGATGTGAGTGGCAACCCCACAACAAAATCCATAGAGATGACTTCCCACTTGGACATAGGAACATCATGTGGTTGTAGGAGGCCTGTCAGGTGATGGTGGTCGACTCTCACTTGTTGACACTCTAGGCACTTGGCGATGAAATGGACTACATCACGCTTCATGCCTACCCAGAAGAAGAGCTTCCTCATGTTTTCATACATCTTCTTCACACCTGGATGCGCACAATAAGGTGCTCTATGGGCTTCCTTCAATATGATTCTTCGAATATCCCCACTTCTAGTGATGTACATCCTTCCTCGATCTTAACAGTCCATCTGCTTCCAGACTATATCCTTCATACTTTGGATCTAACTGCCTCCCACTCTAGAGGTTTGAAGTAACCTCTAAATACCAACTATCTCCTTGGAGTTGCGTCAACACATGTTCCCTCAGATTGACTTTTAAGGGTACCAAGGAGAAGACACATGGTCTCCTACTCAAGGCATCTGCAACCACATTTTCCTTCCTCTTGATGTACGAAATACCAAAATCGTACTCACCCATAAACTCACTCCATCGCCTTTGCCTAGCATTTAGATCTCTTTGAGTGAAGAGATGTTTTAAACTTTGATGGTCTGTTTTGAGCTCA
>SNQJ01S0095635.1:13902-42286 GCA_010110895.2 Picea sitchensis
CACCCATATATTAAATTAAAATCCAATTTACTTTATCCATTTAAAATTAATTTATTGTTTATTTTCTTTTTTATTGTTATTATTAATTATTATTTTTCTTTCTTTATTACAACAATTTCTTAAAAATTTAAATTTCTTTTATATAAAAAATAATTAATTAATGAATAATTTCCTCTCATGTAATAATGCAGGCCTTGCATACGATCCATGTGTTACTCCCACTTATTTCTTGAAATAAAAAAAAGATCATTTAAACCCTAAACATCACTATTCCTTTCTCATTTGTTGGGTTGTCTGGTGGGTTTGTAGGCAGAGGATGAAAGTGGGAGTTAGGCACGGCCAGGGTCCGGTTCCTCCCTCGGTCTCTGTCACTGAGCTATGGTTCTTGAAACCATGAAAGGCCTTCTCCCTTGGCCGTGACTTGTGGACTGACATTTACCTTCTTATTTTTTTGAGAGCTTGATGCTTGGTCTGGTTTTGAGGTTGTCGATGCCTCCTTCTCGGATGCTCGACTCATTGTTTGATGCCTTGTCCTTTAAGCACTTATGTTTTTTTGTTTCTAAAATAGTGTTGGTTTGTGGTCTATGTGTTTGCATTTGCTATCCTTCAGGTGATTGGGTATATATTAGAAGGCTATATTTGGCAAAAACAAGTTTTATTTACTCTCTATTTCATATGTTATGTTGTTTTAAATGTTCGAGCAGAGACCATTTTTAAACACTCTTTTTTTTTCTATTATTTTGTTCATAGTCAGAATAATATTACATTATGTGATTCTCGGTTAAATGGAATATCGTCTGTTGTATTTTTAATGACTTTTATCTATGAAATATAAATGAGTATTAGCTTTAAATGTTCGATCAGATACCCCTTTTTTTTTTTGGTGGACGATTTAGGGATTGGGTCAAAAAGCCCAATATTTTATCATAACTACATATATATATCTAAATTTGGCTCCCTAGTAGGCTCCCTTATGTCTTACGATGAGTTCTTTGGATGCGTAGTGCAGTTAGACCACTGGTATTTTGGCACTTGTGCACTAGATTTGACTTGTGTATTGCGATTTGCACAAAGAATTCTTGGGCTTTGCGCTTGATCACTGCACTTTGTGTTGCGATTTGTGCTAACCTTTGTAAATATCTTGAGGGAGTGGTGTCACTGGTTTGACAGGAATATCGAGGTTATCGTTTGAGGTAGTAGTTGTTTCAAGTGTAATGTTTGTGTCAGAGCGACTACGCATTATGACATGAGTACAAGTGTGTGGGGGGGTCTTATGACCTCCACGTTTCATCAATTAATTTCAGGCCCTCCTTCTAGTGCCATTTGTTGAAAAGCGTAAGTGACACACCGTCAACTAGAAGGTCAAATATGGACCGAGGTTGTCTAAATAACCCAAGCCGTTTGGAGTGAACTAACCCAATGGGTTTAATGGCTCTGTTAGCCAACTGAGTCCTAAGAATGATAAAAGAAATAAACTAATCTAGAGCTAAGATACTAACTATATATGTTTTCTAATTACAAGTGTTCTAATAGAAACATGAATATATAAAAATGATTATAAATAGTCTATATACAGCCTGCAAGGTTTACTTATAATATTGTGAAATGAATGTTCGTAAAAGTAATTCTAACTATGATAATGAAAAAACATAAATCTTTTGTTTTCTTTTCTTTTTGAATGTTTAAAGCCTTTAAGCTAATAAATACTAAGAAAATACAATCGAAACAACAATACATAAATAGTCAAAGCTAATTCACGCAATCATCATTTCATTAATAAATAATTTAACTAAATAACACATAGACTAACCTATAGCTGATCAGCGAAACTGAGCTTGTCTTTCTATGTTGTTCGAGCTCCTACTTGTCCTGCATGTAAGGGAAACCTGTGATAGAACAAAACTAGTACTTTCCAGAATAAATTTGAAGAAGCGTTTAATGTGTTGGAGTGAGAATAGAAAAAAATAATAACTGATTGAAAATACTGTGATCTTATGATAATCAATATTTAAGAACGAGAGAAAACTGAATTCTGAGTATCGATATTATCCATCATTTAACCTTAGAAATAAATCAATAATAATCGAACAATAGATTGATCACAGATACAAAATGGAATCACAAATTATGGACAACATATAAATATTTAACAATATGAAACACCATATGATGACGAGGCTAAAGCTAAATCGATCATAATAATATCTCATAAGACCGAGGTAAGAGAAAAACATAATGGAATAAGCATTACACAAGTCTAAATCCAATGGTGAGTTGCCTCCCCATATCAGTTCTCAACATCACATGTCCATACTTTAAACCCAACAAAAGTTGTCCAATACTACTAACAACAATCAATATTTAAACTAGTCTTGGATTAACAACCTCGTATCATGCAAGATAGAGGGTAATCCCCAAAAAAATAGATTGCTTTACAAAAATAGTACAACAGGGAACCACTCCTGTAGGATTTTGTTTATCAAAATTAATTACATAATGACATAGTTTTACCAAACAAAAAAAAGAAACTACTAAACTATACAACACATAATCCATGATGGCTTCTCCTTGTGAATAGCACCATAGTTATTATTTTCCAATAAATGACAAAACGAAATTGATTTTTAGAAAATAATACAAAATAACATTTAGAAATAGACTGGCTACAAAATCCTGAGATTCTATATCTAGTCTTATATTAACAAAGAAAATCAAAATAAATCTTCCTATTTGTCTTTTATAACAGAATAAAATGAAAGAAAATCAAAACCACTTTTACCATTCTAGAAAATAAAAAGTGAAGGGTCGGATAATTTTGAGTTAATGATGGCATTGAAATTGTTTGCATTTTTTATAATAACACTATCGGCTCTCTTGGGCCTTTTACTTGCTCAATCTGTGCATGCCTTCAATTCTTGATTTTCTCATTCAAGTAGGAAATTTCGTGTTGCCAAAAGTTTCAATTGTGCCTGTAAATATGGTATGTCTTTGTAGTATCGTTCTACCTAGTATAGAAAATTGTCACAGTTTACCAGTATTATAGCAATGAGAGGTTGAGTGTATTCAACAATGGGTGCTTCGGTCTTTCCTATATATTGTTTCAAATCATGGCCTATGCGAGCAAAGTCCTTTTGATATTTTAGAACCAGATGTAGTTTAGAAAAAAAATCATATTAAATAGCTTTGCTAACAACTTCATTTCCGAGACCCTCGTTATCCACATATTCTTTGGCCAGGAATTCATTGATCTCATCATCGTTTAATTGATCATCGACCTCGATCACTGAGATCGAGCTCAGATGATCTTGCTGTAGATTTCTCAGACTCCTGTAAATTAACATGTCTTGTATTTTGTTTATGAAACTCAAGTCTAAGTTACCCTATTTCTTCTTCTTACAGTTTTTCTTAGCAGTTGGTCTGTCACTAAAACCCTAATTCGGCTCAATAGCAGGAGCAGGAGAAACCCTTTCCTTCAATACATCCACTACCTCCTCTAATGATTTTCTGGGTACAAAATTACATCATGGTTTTTTACCCAGAGTGTTTTGCGTAGTAATGGATTTTTTTTCAGTGAGCTCACGGTCTCTATGTGAATCAACACCTTGAATTTCATTCATAGGGTTACAAGGATTGGGGTTTATATTTGAATGTAGAGTCGAGTCCATTGTCCTCTCGGGTAGGGAAAAATTGTTTCGACACATGAAGTCTTCCCAAGTGTCCCCAATTTGAGCCAGATGCGACAACATCAAAATTCGTATAAGCCCATGGTGGAAGAGACTAGACAAAGATTTTAAACCTTGTTTCTTATAACACTTTGACATCTTATGCAGGCTCATCAACAAATAGAATGGCATGTTTATCTTAAACCCTAGGAACAACATCAACAGTCGGATGTGATACAAAAACACTAAACCATACCTACCTCACACATTATAAACTATTTCAGAATAAGAAATAGGTTGTGCCATCGAGGTTTCAAGAGGGTAATAGGAGTACCTTTAGGGTAGCATGTCGATTTCCTAGAGACCATGAACATGCTCCAAGACACACCTTCTAGATTGGCATTTTTGAACTATTTTTCACCTTCCTGTGAGAGTCATGTTGCTATTGCTATAGAGTCCTTTGTTACCTCCAATTGAAGATCCCCAACTTTGGATCTAAATCCATCAAATGTTTGAGCAAAATCCTTTGTGACTGCTAGGTTATAACCTTTGAATTTTCGGATGAAAATTTCTCAACCATGCACCTGTAAATCATTTATGGCATCGTCGTGGGTGAGAAGAGCTTGAGAGCCATTAGGTTCAATTCAAACCACGGGGGGCATGGTTTCTATCAAATAGACACAGTAAATACCACGAGAGGGAGGCTTCATCTTCCAATAGACAAATAACAAGGAGAGGTATGTGGAAACCGAAACGGCCCGATACCTACCAACTTGGGAGGCTATCATGTTTGGAGTGACAAAAAAACAGAGGATGCACAGGTTTGTGAACCATTTCACATCATGAATATTAAACCCCAACCATTATCAACTGACTATTCGAATAATGAATGAAAGCCTTAAATGTATAGGACAATAGGATGATGTGTATTTGTGAGTACATCAGTCTTGTACCAAGGTGATATGAAAGAGATATGACTGATAGAGAAAAGAGCACATTTCAAATGTTAATCCAAGGTCCTGCATGATTAGGCATATAAAAAATTAAAATCATACAACCAAACATAGATTTGATCAAGTTGTATTCCCCATAGTACATAAAATTGTGGCAATCGATTAATCAAGAAGCTTATAAACCTTAAAACTTATAAACACATAGATCCCCTTAAGGTGTAATCTCTTTAGCAAAAGAAAGGAAGAAATCAAAAATTGTAGAATGATTAACCAAGCCAATTTTTTGTTTCAATTTCATGCTTGCAGTCATGAAATTTAAACAAAGAAAACGAAAATTTAAATGAAAAACTCTTATAATAAGCTATCCCAATAAATATTCTTGAAGCCAAAAGACAAAAACGTTTATAAATGTAAGGAGGATGTAGCTACATAAATATTTTATCTCTTTGCGATGACTTTTAATTATGATAAAATTTAACAGAATTGGTGGTTTCCAACAATTTGTCGCCAAAGTCTCCAACACCATCAGACTCAGGAGAAGAGGAAGAACACCAACTACAACATCCGAAAAGGACCTTACCATGATGCCCTGAGATTCTGGATGAGGTGGTACTCTCATGTAATACCATCAATGACATTTTAACTATTTCCTTTACAAGTGAGGTTCATGTTAAAAATCCTAGAACTGATGTTTCCCCTACAGTCAGTCCAACCAAAGTCATAAACCCACATCCCATATATAGTGCTCTACCTCACACCTGAGTAGCCACTCGTGATGCCCAAAATGTTATTGATATATTCGATGTCCCTGATCCAGACCCAAGAATATATTCCACTGGAATTAGCGAGCAATTCCCACCACCACCTTCCAAGGATAACACAATCCCATTGCCAACCAACTCACCATAACCCATGAAACTAGACAACCCATAGAACCTTGGGAACCTCAGAGATATTCTCCTATCAATTGCAACCACATTGAGCTAGTTAAAGGTTCCAACCGTGTCCACTTCAGTCACTTTTCCCTCTCTAGAGAGCTAAAAACCCGTAATTCGAGAACTCACCCAATTCCCACAATCTCTAATATCAAAGATTGAGGTTTTGCAAGTTTGAGACGGGATCCCAAAAGTTCCACTCACAACAAGTACAACAAATCAACAAGAGATGGAGTCTCAAGCACCATAGGAGACTCATTTAGGAAAGAGAACAATTTCATTGAAAGAGAAGTTAGATCCAGTACTCAAAGATCTACAACAGTGCTTGGAACTACTACAACTATTATTGGCACAAACATAAGTTATCCCTTTACTTCCAACGTCCCAGAAGAAAAAAATTGTCCAACATTTGTTGGGACCATCCCTGGGAGAATAAGAGGTTGAGACACCCTCAAAATATTCTATGGCCAGTGGGATTCCACTTCAAATTATACTCCCACTGGAAGCTACATACACATCCAGTGAGCTATCTCACTTGTCGACATTGTAAATAGTAGGCTTGATCAGAGCCTCGTCTGATCACTTGAAGAAATGAATTCAACAAGACAAAAACCAAGATGAATTATGGATATAGGAAGGGATGATGGCACAAACAAAATGGATGCATGAGGAATATTTAAAACTCCAAGCAGAGAATAAAATGGAGAAAATGAAGGAAACGTTAACAAAGGTTTGGTCAAATTTTAGGAAAGCAGTACCTCAGCTGCCAGAGTTCAACACAACCAAAGAGCCATATAAGTAGCTTGAATTATTCCATGAAGAATGGGAGGTGCTGGAAGACCTAGCAGAGGACCTCCAAGAGCAGTTGAAGGCTGAGGCACATCCTAGAGAAATCCAACAATAGATGGAAAGGGTTGTCCTGGAAAGAAACAATGCCAAAGATGTGATGCATAAGAAGAACATCGAGTGCACTACCATTTTCAAGGAATTCAGTGATTGGATGGGTGTTATAAATCGATGCAACCAAGAACTGAAATAATTACGCATGAAAATCCAAACCCTCAAAGAAGAAGCTTCCAAAGCACAGGATCCTCTAGAACAACAAGAAAAATTTGATGATATATAGCATGCTGACAACACTTTGCATGCTCTGTTTGATGATCAAACATTCACCAAGAGGGAATTAATATCCTTTTGGCTAGTCATCCAAATTTCATACCTCCAAATGCACCAAGTGGAGACACTTGCAGATGCAGAATGGAATTTTCTTATCACATCAAAGACAAAGGATGCCAACACTAGCGCAACTCAACAATTTGTAGCAGAAGCCTCACTTCTTTCCAGGAAGTAGCAAGACAAAATTGAACATTTTCATGAGATCATAGAGAAAGCGCTGGAACTAGTGCCTTATTTGGGCCCTTCATTTGAAGGAGACAAGGAAGAAACAACTTGAGTCAGGGATCGAAGAAAGATGAAAGAAGAACGTAAAGACATAGAAGAACCACATGTCAAATCAGAGACCACGAAAGAACCAAAGACTTGACTCAGGGCAATTCAAGGATTGTGTTTAGGGCCTGTTGGGCCCTTCGTTTTGATAAATATAAGTTGCACAACCTACCACGGAGTCAGGAAAGCAAGCAAAGGAAGGAAAGAAGTTTGAGATAAAGAGTGCGCAACAGAAAGGTGTTGGAACAGAAAATGGTTAGAGGCCAACATACAATCAGTTTTGGGAGGATTAGTTGAAACATAACCAAGAAGGGAAGAGAGCTCGCAGGTTCTCAATATGGAAAAGAAGAGGATTTTAATTGGGTTTATGTAGAGTAATGAGAGTATTAAGAACTATTTTTTGAGCCAGATTGGATATGTAAGGAGAACTATTATTGTATTACTGTAAAGGTAGTATGAGCAAGAGACTCGAGAGAGTATGATATGGTTTTGTGTTATCTTGAGATGTACCTGTTGATTCTCTATATTATGAATTTGTATATTTCTGAGATAAGTTGTGCATGTATTCTAAGTAAGGAATTTGTTATAATAGAATCCTGATGGAGATAAAATTTGAAATAAGACTTTGTATATGATTATTTATGTTTCCATGGAATGATATTATGTTTTGTCTATTATGCATGATGATTCTATATTTCTTTATAATGTTTTGTCTAACTTTGTTCTTCTGTCCTGGGTTATGAGGTGTTAAAGATTATAATATGGTTAATCTATATTGCAAAAGAATGCTATTAATCTTGATAACTTGTAGATCTGACTAAGAAATCTTCTTACCCTTCCCTAATCCTTATGTATCGACCACACTTCGAGTGAGACTTCTTCCTTTGCAGGAAGATGAAAATTCCAGCACACTAGACTACATCATTACCCTTTGGTTGGTAACTCGAGGAGGACCCTGGTATGCCAACTTTACACCAACACAACCACAACTTGTATTGTACCAAAGAGAGATTTTTTTTCATCAAAACGCCATTCAGAAAGTTTTGGTTCACTAGAAGGATACTCCACAAGAATATTCCACTTGGGAACCAACTACCATTCTACAACAATTTCCTCGTCTTAATCCTTAAGGACAAGGCTATTTTTCAAGGGGGAGGACATGTTAGGGACCTAATCCCTCACATGGAGAGAATAATATATTTTCCATGTAATAAAGGCCAAAATTAGTTAATAAGGCCTAAATATATTTTCCATGTAATAAAGGATGACATTAGTTAGTAACACCTATTTAATAAATGTGAACAAGTCAATGTAAGAAGACCTAATAGAAGCTTTCGCTTCTAGAAAGATCTTCATATAGAATGTTCTTTAGAAGATAGAGTTAGAATAAATAAGAGTCTAAGGCATGAAAAGTGTCTTGAGAATTATTCTAATAGATCTCTACTCTATTGTAGGTTTCCCCCTCGAAGAGACAAGAGAACATTTCTTTATTTGGATAAAGGTATTATTTCCGGTATTTCTCTTCTCAATATATCATTGTTCCATTGATATCTATTGAATATTCTTGTTTTTGCATATTGTATTACATCTGATACATTACATGGAATATAGAGAAAAACAAAACCCGACACAACCATAGACAGGCACACCAAACCCCAACCCACAACCAAAAAATGTAAAAACATAAATTGATGAAGGGTTGAGGTGTCTTAGATATATTGTTGAAGACTTAAGGAGTACTAGAGAGCCCCCCCGATTTCCATTAGCTACTACCTTGGATATCATTATATCATCCATTACAAATTCCCATGGAAAATTAACCAATACTTCTGATTATAGGGATAGGATGTTTGAATATTACGGGACTGACATAGATAGAAACCAAGTGAAAGACTTGAACGTTACAAAACAATAATTAATTTCACTATTCATTCATCCTAGAAACAGACTACAACCACAAGTCACAATGATATGGATTTGTATGGATTGGTGAATCCACCAACAATTTAATGATAATTGGATGGATAGGTGTTTTATGGTGTTTGAAAAACCTCCCTACAATAATAGGGAGGCATCTCTATATTTTCTTAGGAAATTATGGGCATCACTTATGTTGGGTCATGATGTCAACCACTTTGACATTGGTAAATTCCAGGTCGTGGGTCGTGGGTCCACACAGGATAGAGAAAATGTTAGGCATGATCTAATGCTAGGTCCTCATCCTTATAGGTGAATTCCTAACCCCTTTTCTTAGCATCCTCCTGGCGTGGAAGGAATCACCCAAACAAAGTTATCCATATCATCCTTGACTTGGATCCTAGTGCAGCATGGAATTTTTGTAGCAATATCTCGATTGGAAGTACCTATAGGTGACATTGGAAGAGGGGTTGGACCTTCAATCCCTACAGTAGAGAGCAACCAGGAGAGGGCACATGGGATGATTAAGTGTTCATGTGACCCTCATAGATGCTTGAGTTGTAGGTATATATTTTATGGGTCGATGGAGGCTAGTGGACATGAGAGTTTCATGGAGGAGATTAGTATCTTGACCATCTCTATTTTATTCATTGATGTATATATATATATATATATTTTTGTATTTTTTCCATATCTTATTATATGATGTTTTTATTTTCTATGCTTGGATAACAGACCCTTGACACCATTAGATACATTAGTGCTAGTTTCCACCACTAATGCAACAATATAGGTACCTTACACATTTGGTGTACTGTATACATAGGAATCACCCAGAAAAAATTATCCATATCAGCCTTGACTTGGATCTTGGTGAAACATGGAAGTTTTGTAGCACTATCTCGATGGGAGGTACCTATAGGTGACATTGGAAGAGGGGCTCAACATTCAAGCCATGCAGTAGAGTGCAACCAGGAGAGGGCACATGGGATGATTAAGTGTGCATGTGACCCTCATAGATGCTTGAGTTGCAGGTATATATTTTATGGGTCGATGGAGGCTAGTGGACATGAGAGTTTCATGGAGGAGATTAGTATCTTGACCATATATATATATATATATATATATATATATAATATTTGTGTATTTGTTCCATATCTTATTATATAATTTTTGTAGTTTCTATGTTTGGATAACATACCCTCGATGCCATTAGATGCATTATTTCCCATTTTCACCACTAATGCAACAATAAAGGTAGCTTGCGCATTTGGTGTACTACATACGTAGGTTTGTGTCACCTTTGATAAATTCACCACCATGATTTGTTTATTCTCTGACAACCTAAAATGAAATTTTATTGTGTTTCTACAGGTTGCAGTACGATACTGTGATGAACTATGTCCACCTAGCATGGAAAAGGAACCCCCTTCATAGGTATCATGTGTCGAGTTGAATCTTGTTTAAATGTGAAATTTCTTATTTTTTTGGTTGAATTTTACATTTTTGTACTATTATAAATATGTATGCATCCTACTTCATTCACTTCTATGTTACCTATACCACAACCCTTATTTTAAATACAACCACCACCGATCCCCCAATCATTTCCCCCAACTACAGGGGTAGTGCAGTCGTTGACCATCTTGCCCCAGCTCTTGGGATTCCCCTTTCCACCCCAATAGTTTTACCATTTCTTATACAACTAGTGGGGGGTTATCACCACCCACTCCCACCATATTTTTCATCCCATCCATCCACATTGGATGCATCCATATGCCACCAACCCCCACCACATTTTCCATCGCATCCATCCACATTGGATGCACCCGTATGCCACCCACCCCCACCACCTTTTCCATATGATTTATCCACAATGGTTGCACCTCTATGCAACCCACCAATCATCTCTATTCCAGACCAGACTATGCCATCCATCGAGGATACCACAAAATCTTTTTCCTCAGAGTAGGTTGTAAAGTTGAATGCTCCATCTGTTAGCGATTCTCCATCGTTTCTCGAGTTATTCACAGTGAGATCATTTGTTGATGAATTTTTTAAGTATCATAAATGGAATCGATTTTATGCATTTTGTTTTAAATTTCATGCTTTGATCCTTGTAAATACTATAGGGTAGCATTGTAGAGAGATTAGGGTCGTGAAGGAGGGAAACTCCCTCGTGATATTTAGTATTATATGCGGTGAGTATTATTATCTTGAATTATAATGTATCATTTTCTAATCATGTTAATTCATTGTGGAAAAAAACTTATAATAATCTTGTTTCTTTAACGAGTCTCTGGAGCGATGAACCATTCCCAAGCGCAAAACCACTCAAGGTGCTACTTTGAGTAAGACAAGAAAGATTTATTTCTAGGATTCACCTGACAATTGTGAGGGGTTTTTTTGTCAATGAGTGACCAATGAGTGTCATTTTGTATCTAGGCCACCATATGTCACTTTTCCAAGTTTGGGCACTTTCTTTCATTTCGCATATTGGGCACGATGTGCCATTTTGTAAAAAATGTACAGCTGAAACAATTTTGAATACACATACACACATTTCATGGCACGTGTTTTATGAATTGTAGTGTTTTTTTATTTGATGTTGATGAATGGTGATTATGATGATAATGCTAAATATTTCATCTTTTTCCATTATGATGAGAATCTTTCAATTCCATCTTTTTATCTTAGAATCTATTCAAAGTAATTGTGGTCTCCAATTCCCAAGCCAACAGATGATGAAGGGACACCCACATATTATATATATATATATATATATATATATATATATATATATATAATATTTGTGTATTTGTTCCATATCTTATTATATGATGTTTTTAGTTTCTATGCTTGGATAACATACCCTCGACTCCATTAGATGCATTATTTCCCATTTTCACCAATAATTCAACAATAGAGGTAGCTTGCGCATTTGGTTGAATTGAATCTTGTTTAAATGTGAAATTTCTTATTTTTTTGGTTGAATTTTACATTTTTGTACTATTATAAATATGTATGCAGCCTACTTCATTCACTTCTATGTTACCTATACCACCACCCTTATTTTAAATACCACCACCACCGATCCCCCAATCATTTCCCCCAACTACAGGGGTAGTGCAGTCGTTGACCATCCTGCCCCAGCTTTTGGGATTCCCCTTTCCACCCCAATAGTTTTACCATTTCTTATACAACTAGTGGGGTTTTATCACTGCCCACTCCCACCATATTTTTCATCCCATCCATCCACAGTGGATGCATCCATACGCCAACTACCCCCACCACCTTTTCCATCTCATCCATCCACAGTGGATGCACCCGTATGCCACCCACCCACACCACCTTTTCCATATGATTCATCCACAATGGTTGCACCTCTATGCAACCCACCAATCATCTCTATTCCAGAACAGACTATGCCATCCACCGAGGATACCACAACAGATTTTTCCTCAGAGTAGGTTGTAAATTCGAATGCTCCACCTATTAGCGATTCTCCATCATTTCCCGAGTTATTCATAGTGAGATCATTTGTTGATGATTTTTTTAAGTATCATAAATGGAATCGATTTTATGCATTTTGGTTTAAATTTCATGCTTTGATCCTTGTAAATACTATAGGGTAGCATTGCAGAGAGATTAGGGTCATGAAGGAGGGAAACTCCTTCGTGATATTTAGTATTATTTGTGGTGAGTTTTATTATGTTGAATTATAAAGTATCATTTTGTAATCATGTTAATTCATTGTGGAAAAAAACTTATAAGAATGTTGTTTCTTTAACGAGTCTCTGGAGCGATGAACCATTCCCAAGCACAAAACCACTCAAGGTGCTACTTTGAGTAAGACAAGAAAGATTGATTTCTAGGATTCACCTGACAATTGTGAGGGTTTTTTTGGTCAATGAGTGGCCAATGAGTGTCATTTTGTATCTAGGCCACCATATGTCACTTTTCCAAGTTTGGGCACTTTCTTTCATTTTGCATATTGGGCACGATGTGCCATTTTGCAAAAAATGTACAACTGAAACAATTTTGAATACACACACACACACACATTTCATGGCTCGTGTTTTATGAATTGTAGTGTTTTTTTATTTGATGTTGATGAATGGTGATTATGATGATAATGCTAAACATTTCATCTTTTTCCATTATGATGAGAAGCTTTCAATTCCATCTTTTTATCTTAGAATCTATTCAAAGTAATTGTGGTCTCCAATTCCCAAGCTCACAGATGATGAAGGGAAACCCACATATTATAGACCTTAACAAGTATTAAAAGCATAGAGGGGCTTCCATAATGCAACATATTAGATATCATTTTTGGGATTAACTACATAGAGTAAGTATTAATCTAAGTGGGATTGATTGTGGGGAAAAATCCATAGTTAAGCGTATTTGAGCCAAAGGCGTATTGGGATGGGTGACCACCTGGGAAGTCCTAGTTACGAGGTGAAAGCACCACACTTGATTATTGATTCTATGCAATTCATTTATCTAGTTTCAATCCCACCTCTTCACCCCTGTGAGCATTACTAGATGTAATGAGTGTTAAGTGGACTATTGAAATCATGAGAACTATTGGTAAATTTCAACTAATACTCATGTTTATGGGTCATATATTTTTTACTTACTCTACGTAGTTAATCACATAAATGATATCTGTATTAAAATATTCACATCATAATCCCATATACCAATATAAAATAAACCAATAAAATCAAATAAAAATTGTTCCAACAAGAGCCAAAGCTCTCTAGTATTAACCCCAACAAAAATTCCAACATGACTATCCAAAAATAGTTTAGAAACAATCAAAATATGCCCCTCTAAATAAACACCAACATGCCTGTTAACAACTATCATGAAAAGGAAGGATGATGAAATTTGGATTATTTCCTATCGATGTCTTCCTAGATGTGCCATTGACGAACATCCAACAATAATCTAATCTTGGGAAATCCATCTTCCATTTTGTTCATTTCCATGTAAACATGATGAAGGGATACATGACTAAAGCTAGAAGAGGGTGTTTGAATACCATGGAAAATAGACCTTAACATGTAATTATATAAATAATATAATGTAGGTAAATGTCACCATTTCTTATGTTCTTAGGTTTTTCATATCATATCATGTCATATTTCGTAAATACTTATCACTCATATCTCAATACCCTCACATATATTAGAAAACCGTCATATCTTCAAATAATGTAGAAATACCTACGTGACTTACCATTTATATTATAATATTTTCATCCCATGTTTAATCATCAAATTATTAGATAATTGTTACATAATGAATTATTAAAGTTATTACCAATATCTACTCATTTCATGTCTTTCTATGATTCAAAATGAATCCGAATTGAACAATGGATAAGACTCAATATATGAAAAAAAAACTAATGATCGATCAACATTATGGAATCCATGTGTTATAATGAAATCTACCATGGAATAAGCTAATACACATGTACTAGAAAAGTTAAAGAATAATGATTAAAATGAAAAGGAAATGGATAGGAGAGAAATCTAAGGAATGGTAAGTGAAGAGACATCGCTATTGTCCTTCCCTTACCCCCTAGATATGTTTATTTCTTCACTCTCACTAATTTTCAAAGCGATTTTTCACCAAGGAAGAGGAGAACGTTGTAAACTTGCAAACTTGAGTAAAGAAGAATACAAAGCACCATTTGACTAGTTTTCCCAATTGGGTTCTAGGGTAAAAATCATGTCTCATTGAGTTGTCTTTCCTTTGTCTGTATTGAGCAGATGACCGGTTTAAATTCACTTGTGTGGTTAATTAAAATTGTTAGTAATCTATTAATTATTATTATGCATATGTTTGTAATTGTTATGGGTGATGAGTGGCTCATTGCACATTTCTTCCTCTTCATGTGTCTAATATGTTGACGATCATTTATTTGTTTCCCACGAATTCCATTATTTTTTATTGGTGCTCCAATTAATTGTTGGATGAATTCCATTATTGTTGTTGAGTGATCCAATTAACTGTTGGATGGATTCCATTATTTTTTTTGGGCAGTCTAATTAATTGTTGGGAGAATTCCATTGTTGTTGGGTTCTCTGATTAAGTGTTGGTAGAATTCCATTTTTGTTGGGCAATCCAATTAAATGTTGGGTCAATTGCATTTTTGTTGGGAGTTCAATTGTTTGTTGGGTAGTTTCCTCTGTTGTCTAGGCATATTACATTATCTACCTCCCAAAATAGATCCCAATCATTACTTCATTGTTGTGTGTGTAAACCCTAACGTTCAAGGGAGACCCACTCACTTGTTTGTCACTTCCCAAGCACTATGTGTTATCTATGGCTTCAAGGAGTAACCTCAATCATGAAATATTCATCATTCCAGTGTTCCCAGTGAACCTTAAGCTCATGGATAAATCCATTCCATGTTTCACTTGTTGGTTGCAAAGTGTAAACCCTAACCCTAATTTATGAGCATACCAAATGCCTAGTTGTTACTAGTTAAACGTTCACATGCACCTAAGCCTAGATCTAGGGTGACCCAAACATTCTAGTTATTGTCTAGCCATTCCATTATTCATATTTGAAGACTATACATATGTTTTCTTTTTCCTGGCTCAAGTCGCCACTTGTACATGGTCAAAATTTGTGTTGGGTGTCCATGAGATTGTTGGAATGTTAAGGAAAATATTTCTTGAGTCAGTTATGTTACTTCCTCCATTGTTGAGAATCTAAAAGTTGGTTGGATGTCCTCTAAGAAAGATGGCCACATATTCTATATTTTCAACATGTATCCAAACTCAATTTGACATGAAACCCTATGTTGGTAGTGTAGTAATTATCATGTGCATGAGATATGACCATATGGCACATAAATGATGGTAAATAAAGATAATGATTCATTGGTGTATGATGGACGACTAGGCATATTCCATTAATTAAATGAGTTTAAGTGTTATGTGGATTAAAAGATTGCTCAAGCTTGTGTTCATAAATATTTGTTCCATGATTCTAAGATTATCATTAATGGGTGAGTGAGAATATATGCACAATAGTATGCTATGACTAGTCTTTATACAAATTAAAGAGTGAGTTATCTACTCAACCCAAAAACCAATGAGTAATTGCACAAAGAAATGTAATGAGCATTGAAGACCTTTATCATTAGAGATAGAGTTGAGATAGAGCTCATAAATAAAATTCCATAGAGGATCCATGTTGGAAAGTTGAGTGGGATATGGGCCCCTCGATTATGGATCATATGGTATCAGAGTAGTTACATCCTTGACCGAGAAACTGTTTCCATAACTGTGAAAAAAATATTGCAGACCACAACAAGGGAAATTGAAGTAGAGATAATTTGGAAGACTCAAGGGACAACAATGTTGATCTTTGAGATATTGAAGGTGTATATTAATATGTTTAAGAAGATGGTGGCAGAGATGGAGAAGCACATGGAAACCTCTTCCCAATTTCTACCATTTCTCAAGAAAAAAAATAAAGAAGTCCAAGACTCCCTCATAGCATCCAGAACAGATTGTAACAAGCACATAGCATAGCTTGTGTAACTTGGTGAGAAGGTCATCTAGATGGACAACTGGAAAGAGGATAGGTTAAGGAATATGATGATGTAGCTACAACAAGATTTGGTAGAGAAGGAGAATACCATGGAAAGGATTCAAGATATTGTCCAAGAGAACATAGGAGTGAGAAAACCTTCCATTCCCACTGCAGATGATAACACCATGACTGAGACCACCTTGGTAATCTCACCTTCCATATACATCTCTCGAGAGTATCTTGGTGAATTCAAGAAACATACCAGGGGTATTGGCTCTAAAATCCTAAAGTAAATGGGATATGATGGAAAATATCTAGGAAAGAGGACACAAGGAATATTGAGCCCCATTGTAGTCACACCCTGGGCCAATCATGAAGGCCTAGTTTTTTATGGAAGAAGTGAAAACTCCATCACCATGAAGAAAATCATATTTTTGAAGGAAACTGACATGTTAGAGTTATCTTTCTCATCAGGAGAAGGAGAAACAACAGTGAGTCAAGGTTTCATCTCACCACCACCTCAATTTTGTGGTATATTGATGGAGAGAAGTGTTGAGGAGAGTTTTCATATTCAACCCACGTCTGCACTCAGAGAAAGAAGAAAAATAATTAACGAGAAGAT
The DNA here is from genome assembly GCA_010110895.2 of Picea sitchensis. Lineage (NCBI taxonomy): Eukaryota > Viridiplantae > Streptophyta > Pinopsida > Pinales > Pinaceae > Picea > Picea sitchensis. The sequence goes on from SNQJ01S0095635.1 coordinate 31,001, forward strand.
TTTGTGTCATTTCTACAAGAAGAGAGGCCATACCATATACATTTGTTGGTATGCATATACATGCTTACACTATATAAAGAAAGGTCATTGTGAGGTATCCTTCTACAAGAATCAAGACATGTTTTGCAGGCCTGATTTTTTCCAAAATTTGAATTGAAAGAAGGATTCTCCAGTCCAAAAATATACACAAAGGAATGCAGAGAGGAGGAGTATGAAAATAAATCCTTGTAGAAGCCATGTGAAATTTTTCCACCACTACAGGTTGAGTGGACATACGGAAGTGAAGTTTTGGTGACTTTTCCAAGAGATTCATCCCATAAGCCACACAACCAAGAGAAGAGTGTGGAAATTAAATATTGAAGAATATGAAGGGCTTCCTGCATCTCCATTCCATGTGAATATTTTTTTCCAAGGAGATATAGCAACAAAGTAGAGTAGAAAAACAAACAAGAAGGATAATAGGTTTATACCAAGAGAAACCATAACCAAATTCTTGTTTTCCATATTGTATCTAAAGAACCCCATAGTTGAGTTGTGATTGATATTAGTGCATGGAGGTCAATTAACATAGAGGAGTTCTAGAGGACTCCAATATGTGGCTTGCAAATATATGCAGAAACCTGAGAGTTCTTTCCATGTAAGGAAGCAACGGATCCTAGAAAATGAAAGTGGACATACTTCCTTTGATAGGATTGATATATGATGGAAATAAGTTGGGATCAAGCTGAACAAGAAGAACAACATTTGACTTGGCTTCATCACTGCCAATATGGAATATCTCCAAGGCAGAGAGGGGGATGGGAATGAGTGTTGGGTCTAGAGTTTGGATTCATAGATTGATCAAAGCTAAGATTCAGTAAAAACATTTCTACATTATAGGAACAAGAGAGACAGAAACATAGTCAAGGACTAGAGGCAATAGCCAGATCCAGAGCCATAGTTAGAGATTTATCCAGGATCTAGTGTCAGAGCCATATTCCAAAGAAGTAGATAACACTGATTCATATTGGTTTCCTAGATATTTTGGAGACCAAAAATCATCTCAATGGGGAGGTGTGATCTAAAATGAATCCAAAATGAATAATGGATAAGACTTAGTATATGCAAAACAAACTGACGATCAATCAACATTATGAATTCCATGTGTTACAATGCAAGGTACTGAGGAATAAGTGAATAAGCATGTAAGAGAAAAGTTAAGAAGACTAATTAAAATAATAAGCAAATGGATAGGAGAGAAGGATAAGGAATAAAAAGTGAATATACATGGATGTTGGGATTCCCTTACCTCCTAGCTCTCCCTATTTCTTCACTCTCACTTATTTCGAAAGGGATTTTTGGATAAGGAGGAGGAGATGATTATAAATTTTCAAACTTGAAGAAACAAGAATACTGAGCACCATTCAAATGGTTTTCCCAATTGGGTTCCATGGTAAAAATAATGTCTCATTGAATTATTTTTCCTCTATCTATGTTGAGAAAATAACTGGTTTAAATTCACCTATATCATTAATTAAAATTGGCATTAACCTATTAATTGATGTTATACATTTGTTTATAATTTTTATGGGTGATGAGTGGCTCATTGCACATTTATTCACCTGGATGTGTCTAAAATGTCGATGGCCATTTATTTGTTTCCCACGAATTCCATTATTGTTATTGGTGCTCCAATTAATTGCTCGAAAATTTCCATTATTGTTTTTGGGTGCTCCAATTAATTGTTGAATGAATTCCATTATTGTTTCTAAGTGGTCCAATTAATTGTTGGGTGAATTCCATCTTTGTTTGGATAATTCCATTGTTGTTGGTCATTTCAATTAAGTGTTGGGTCAATTGCATTGTTGTTGGGAGTCTAATTGTTTGTTTGGTATCTTTCTCTATTGTCTGGGAGTCTTACATTATCTACCTATTGAAATAGATACCACTCACTACTTCCTTATTGTGTGTGTAAATCTTAGTGCTCAAGGGAGACCCACACACTTGTTCCTCACTGCCAAAACACTATGTGTTATCTCTAGCTTGAGGAGTAACCTCACTCATGCAATTGTCACTTCCCTAATGTTGCAAGTGAACCTTAAGCTTGTGGAGAAACCCATTCCACATTTCACTTGTTGTTTGCAAAGCGTAAACCCTAACCTTAATTTCTGAGTAGACCAAACATGTAGTTGTTATTAGTTAAACGTTCACACACACCTAACCCTAGCTCCAAGGAGACCCAAGGAATCTAGTTATTATCTAGCCATTCCATTATTCATATTTGGAGACTATACATACATTTTTCTTTTCTTGGCTCAAGTCGCCACATGTAAATGGTCAAAATTTGTGTTGGGTTTCCATGAGATTGTTGGAATGTTAAGGGGAATGTTTCTTGAGTTGGTTATGTTAATTGTAGCCCTGCTGACAGTTTAAAATCTAGTTTGGCATCCTCCAAGAAACATGGACACATAGTCCTTATTGTCAACATGTATCCAAAATTATCTTGACGTGACACCCTATGCTTGCAGTGTATTAATGCTCACGTGCAAGAGAGATTACCATATGTCACATAAATTATGGGACAGATAGATAATGATTCATTGGTGTATGATTGGAGACTAGGCATATTCCATTAATTAAATGAGTTTAGTGTTACATGGATTAAAAATTGCTCAAGATTCTATTGAGAAATATTTGTTCCATGATTCTAAGATTATCATTAATGGTTGAGTGAGAGACCATGCAAATTGGTATGTTATGACTAGTCTTTATACAAATTAAATAGTGATTTAGTTACTCAATCCAAAAACCAATGAGTAAATGCACAAAGAATTGTACTGAGCATTGAATAATTTTCTCATTAGAGATAGAGATGAGATAGATCTTAGAAATCAAATTCCACAGATATTCTGTGTTGGAAAGTTGAGTGGAATATGAGCCCCTCGATTACAGATCATTCTATCATATCACAATCTCATATATAAGAAAATGTGTCATCACTTGCTTAATCTCAAGTTTAAGTGACATAACCATGCATGACATGCCATGTCTTGACCTCATAACATGAATAAAAAAAGACATAACCTGATAACAGAATCATACATGAATTATCATGGCATGCCTTATTACCAAGGAGAAAAGTATACAAATTCCTAATTATGAATTATATTATTACCATAACAAAATATTATCATGCATATCCTACCACTATGATACAAATAATGCATTCCATTTTATTGATTATAGTACAAATTGTAAATGTGTTGAACCTACACAGAATAGATCTAGCTAGAAAATACTACAGACTTTGCAGAGAGAAAATGAGAAAGAAGAAGCAAGATAGAAAGAATGGAAGAATTCTCATTAACCGTATTCCACACTCAAAAGAGTGAATAATTTACAATATATATAGGATACATGAGTAACTAATGAGCCATAGTGATGGTATAGATTGATCTGGACACACACCAGTAGTTACAAGAGTAAACTACCACCTAGTCTAGTCTCTCAGGTAGTTACGGGAGTGAACTACTACCTAGTTGTGTTAACTAGTCAGCTAGTCTTTAGTTAATTGACTGAACAAAGAGTAGTGAGTTGGTGATGATCCCAATGTTGCATGGTGACAAAACCAATGCAACATCTAAACTCAACTCAACTAGTCAAACTGAAGTGTCAATTGAAAGAGAGTATTCTCCAGGTGGAATATTATCCCCTAAAATATAGGAGATTGGATAATGACTAATTATGACTAATAAACAAGGCATAAACTTAGGAAAAATCAATTCTAGGTGTGTGTGAAGTAACTCCAACACAAATCATACATTAATTTCCATTGCATGTCATATAATTAGAACACACATCGTGCATTCCTTTCCATTTCATTCCTTATCACTATAAAATAACTCATCTCATATTCCTTATCATGTCTTACATTTAGAAGTCTTAGTATTAGCATCAGAGTTCCTTCCATTGGAATATCATGGGTATTCTTCCTCATCCAATATCTGGTGGATTCTTCTAATATTTCTCGCAGTGATGATCCAAACACTTATGAATTGAATCCTACAAATATATCACCTTCCTATTATAGTATCAAAATCTTATTGTGACAAAACAAAAACTATATGGAATCCTACTATGGGAATGAAAATCCTGATTGAGACATAAATGATATGATAGGTATTCAAAATACTAATGGAAATAGAGGTATGGAATCAAAATATGTTCAAAGAAATGGTTGTTGCATAGTTTACATGGTTGACCAACAATTTATATACATCAATAAACAAATTAGATTAAACTAGAGTCTATAATAAATAATTTGAATTATTGGCACCAAAAGGATCATGTCTAAATGTTGAATTAGATTTTTGGACAAGAAGATCATCGTTTATGGACTTGGGAATGGTTCTACCTACTATCTCGAGTGGATTAAGTTGAGAATTATTGTTGTGTAGGAAAGAGATAATAGAATGAGTGGAATCCACCATTCCTCATACCTAGCTGACCCCTTGACTTTATCTATGAAGAAAAAAATTGCAATAAGAATTACTAGCTTAAAAACTACAAAAATATTTAATGTATTGTATATGGAAGCACCATGGTTGTCATATTCTATGTGTAACTTGGAAAATATCCATCCATATTCCCCTAAATGGAAATGATGTCAATAAGTACTTTTTACTCATCATCTTTGACTACAAACATGGTTGAAATTTGAGTTTTCATGGGAGAAACAACAACACCAACATCATCAATTTCAATAGGTACTAGAGGGCATTGTTGGCATTGCAACATTATAATGTCTTTGCAATATTACATCATCAGACATAAACACTGACAAAGTTATATGATATGTGTATTTATTTCAAAATATTTATAGGACTAGTTGTAACTAAATGTAATGTTGATAGAAAGAGACTACAACTTGTACCAACAAATCATGTAATGGGATAAAGGAGTCACTTTGCAATGATAACATGAACAAGAAATAGTGTGGCTAGGTAAAATAATCTAGTAATTCAATGGTGAAGGACATGAAAAAATAAGAAAATACTAAAGAATGCTATAGAATGAAGATTTAAATGTGAACCCTAAAGCTAACACAAGTCATTGGGAGAGAGATACCACTTGGAAAATACTACTTACTAGACCAAGTCACTATGCATGAAGAAACCCCATTTTCATGAAACATCCACCAAAATAATAAATGCATAAAAAATATCACTCCAAAAGTGTGCATAAGAGCTCCATGATAATACTAAATGTTTAATAATGTAACAAGTTTACAACATCAACAATGTACTATGTATAAATCAACAAGAAACTAAATGGAGATATGGAAAATGACAATGAAAATACTTGTAAACCATCCACCAATGATTTCATGAATAAAGAACATGAAACTATATTAATTGATAGCAATATGACAATCCCTCATGGATGAAAATGTAATTATTGCAGCAACGACTATTTAAGAGATGATTCCAAAAAAATAATGCAAATCATTAGAGAGAGAGAGATAAAATGTGGTTTTATATAACTTGCAAATGATAAAGACTAGATTTCTCTTGAATTATTGGACATATGGAATCAATACAAAACCTTTAATGTAGGCTAAAGGAAAAACAAGAGTTGAATATCAAAACCCTAGGATTATCCAATCATAATCCCAGGTCAAACCTTCTAGGAAACAAAACCTAGAGTATATAATCTTATAAACCCTAGGTGTCATCCTACTTCTTCTCTAGCATCTAGCAAATGATATCAAGAGGAATTATGTTTAACCCTGTTACCCCCTCTCATCTAGGGGTAACTAGAGGCTATTTGAGGGGTCGAGCTTGACCTATCTCACTTATATCTATTTGAGGGGTCAACCTTGACCTATCTAACTTATATCATGAATCATTTGTATTTTTAGGGGTTTCATGGATTATAGAGCTAGGTTTATCTCATATAAAGAGGCTAGGACTACCTCATGGAGAAATCACAACTCACCAATTATGGTAAATCACTTATATTTCTCTCTTCTCTTGTTTTCTACCATGTAGTACTTATACACACCTTTTGGAGGATAATCATGTGGATTCTTTCTCTTGTTTTGGTGGATGATATTTGAGCTAGGGATTCTTCATGCATAGTGATTTAGTTTAGTAAGTGTTCTTCTTCAATTTTAAATGCTTGATCTATAAACTACCATAGATATTCCACTAGAATAGTCTGTCACAATAGATATGATAAATAAAACTGAAATCTACACTATGAAGGTTAAATTTCTTTATATTCCAAAATATTTAGTTAATGATTTTCTTCTTATGCATGAAATATATAAAATGCAGAAAATAGAGAACAACAAAATACAATAACACACCATCCAAAAAATAACACAAATATTTTCTCTTAGAAACCCTTATGAGAGAAATCCTATCTAGAAGATGAGGTTTCTCTTCTCTCTTTCCTCTAGTATGAAAAAAATGCAAATAAAAAGGAGAAGGAACTCTTTATGGAGTTACCTAAGACCCATGGCCTGTTAGGCTGCTACATAAAATTAACCTCCTATGTTATCATCTCTAAGTTCCCACTCTCGGTTGTTCTACTATGCTATGGAAAAAAATATAATAACATAGAATGTAACCCCTTCTCCTCCTAGCAATCCTGAAATTTAACATATCCTAATAGTCATCTAAGGTTAGGGTGTTGACTTCATCAACCCTCAATTGTGATAAGTTTTTGGAACTTATAGAATATTATTCAAAGTAATCACATGGCTATCCCCATATCCATGAGTGACATGGGTTGATGTGGCATCCTCTTATACCATGATGGTCAACACTATAAGTCAACTTCCAAGAGGAATAAAGTTTGCATATGAGCTCTGATTGATGCATGGTCTGCATTGTTGGAAAGGTATCAGAGTGTAGAACACCTTCAAGGGTGTGTTTCTAGGTTATAGACACCAAAAACCCAGAAAACATCATTTAATGCCTAAAAATGGCTCTAAGAGGTTCCAGACCCCAATTTTCCAAACTGGGAACTGCCACTAAAATGACCCTGCAAGTTGATTCCTCCAATTTTTTCCAGTCTAAAATCATCGACATAGATGAAAAATAATATAATGATCCAATATGAGTCAATTATTTCCCAAGGAAACAAGACGTTAATAGTATTTAACTTGCAGGTTAGATAAAACCTCAATTTTCACCTTCTCTCTTAAAGCAACTTGTTCATTTAGGTACTTTATTGCATTTTCATGCTCATTCCAACTCAAAGTTTTGCATTCTAAGTCGTTTATTTTCTTCTATTATAAATTTTGTTACAAACACTAGGGCTTGAGAATATTGCAAGTAATTATTTTAATTTCATGATAACACATGAATATAATCGTTTTCTAACATCCCATACATACTTTTCTCATTGATTGACATCTTTTCCAATAAGTATTTAATGATTTTAGGACTGCTAACTTATTATTATTACAAATTGAAAATGTTGTTGAAGCACATTGTGTTTTTCGGAGCTAGTCTCTCAATACATTTACTTAATAGCCTTTTTTCAATGAGACACTACTCTCCTACAACTTCCTTCAAGTATAATTCACATAGACCCTATGAAGCATTTCTTAAAAGATAATCTTTATTATCTTGATATTTTTGCTCTCTCCATTGTTGCAAGACATTGAGCAAGTTCTTGTTTTCACCATCCATTTATTCAACTATTCAGTCACCCTAGAATTGAACATGTTTCTTTCTAATTCCCTCAATGTAGTGCTCATAATCCATAATCAAGTATTTGTCTAGAAAAAACTTTGCATTCTCATGGCCTACTAATACTAGTGAATTTTCCTTAACACAAAAGGATGTGCCTTCATGAGTTTCCCCATTAATAAAATATACAACCATCACTAGAGAAAATCTCACCTTGGCACCAATATCACTATGAATTCAATCCACCAATGTGCATAATAGCCCATTCGTTTCCAAGATAGTATTTAACAAAGTATTTAACATCACCAAATTATTATTCATGTGGAAAACACCACCTTTCATTCCCAGGGTTCATTTCAAAAACCCTCTCCTAGGTATCTTTTTGGCATAACTTTATTATGCACTATTGTTTCTTGCTACTATTGATGATGCAAGGATTTCCCACTAGTTCACTAGAAAGTTCTATCATTTTCACTACTAACATTTGTGGCATTGTCCTTTGTTTTTTCCTTATAATAAAACTCACACTGTTATAGCATCATTTTCCACCTCATATGCATTAATTTCCTATTGACCTAATTGAAATACCATTTCCCTACTTGCAGACTCAATCCCCCTTTATTCCTCCTTAGAAATGATTAAAAACCTCATTTTTAAGATATACACACCCTAATAGTTATGCAACATGCATACATATGCAAGTTTATCTTTATGAGCATTCATATACATTTATTTGTCTCAAAAAAATACAAATTTGATAAATTTTGAGTGGGGTTTACGAGTTCCTATGGTTCCTAACTCCCTATTTCCCATGGATAATGACTTTAACCACTTATTTAGAATATAAAGAGGAGCCAATAGGTAGAGGAGAAGAATGAATAGTGAGAGCATCATTATATTGGCCATTTATTGCTAGAGTCTGCAATCCCCTTATCCGATGTCTACGAACTATCCCATTAATATATGGAACCCCTATTTCCAACAATCTTTTATCCTTTTATCTTGTCAGAAAGTGACCACTTCTCTTTCTTGGACCTGTTTGACTGAAGAAGTTGGAGGTTTTTCATTGCCTCAAGTGGAGGAAACTAGATGTCAATTATGGAGTAGCATTGCATCGATTACAAGTTGTAACATTCCTTAACTTTGCTTTAACATTCCTTAACATTCCTTAACTTTGAACTTATTATGATTTTCACTAGCCCTTGTGAAATATATTGACCTAATGATGACCTACCACTAGAAATATACCATATCTAAATCAACAAGAAAGTGAATGCAGATATGAAAAATGAAAATGAAAAGAGTTTTAAACCATCCACCATTGATTGCATGAATAAATAGAAATAAACTATATTAATTGAGTGCAATATGAAAATCCTTCATGGATGAAAATGCAATTATTGCAACAATGACTATGTTAGAGATGATTCCAAACAATTAATGCAAATCGTTATAGAGAGATAAAATAACATTTTATATCACTTCCAAATGAGAAATACTAGTGTCATCTTGAATTTATGGGCATATGGAGTCAATAAAACACCTTCAATGGATCAAAAAGGAAAAACAAGAGTTGAAGATCAAAACCTTAGGATTATCCAATTGTAATCCTAGGTCAAACCTTCTAGGAAACAAACCTTGTATTTTATCCTCTCATAAACCCTAGATTTCAAAATCAAAGACAATGTTAGGGGGATTTCCACTCACATTCCCTAATCTTCACCTTGTATGCTTCAACAAAACTAAGATGGAAAAATAAGGGAGGGGGATAAAAAATATTAATCCTTAGGGTTTCTATCAATAATTATCCAAGGAAACAAGATAACATGCACTTATTACAACTTTAATAGAGAATTTCCGTAAATACCATGAACAAAAAATAAATACTTGGAAAAGACCATTTACTAGAGCAAGTTTCTATGCATGAAGAAACCTTAGTTTCATTAAACATCCCCCAAAATTAGAAAACAATCCACAATATCACTCCAAAAGTGCACATAAAATCTCCTTGATTAGAAATCAAGATAAGAATACTAGTGATGATTCTTCACAAGTGTGAGTTGTGATTTTATGAGGGAGTGCTATCCTTCTTATATGAGGAACTCTTATGCTATAACCCTTAAAAAAACCATAAAACATAAAATATCCATGATACAAGTTGGATAGGTCATGGATGACCCCCAAAATAGTCTCAAACAATAATAAAACATGCTAATACACCCAAACATCCACTCAATAATGAAACATGTGAGTGTAGGATACCACAATGCGGGTTATGTCATGCTATAGAAGGGTGCAATGGCCTCCAAAGTCCATGTATCATCATCAAAAGGTGCCAATAATGGTGAAAAGTCACACCCCATCATCAAAAGGTCACATGTTATCATCAAAGGATCTCATTTCATCATCAAAATGGATGCCCTAATGGTAGGTCAACCCCACCATCATAGTGCATGATGTCATCATCAATAATTCTCAACTTCTAAGGTGAAAAGCACAACATCCAAGGTGAAATAAGGTTCCATCATCTCTGCAAGAGGTGTCCAATCATATCCAAGTGAAATGTCCTTTGGGACATATGGAGTCAACAAAACACCTTCAATGGAGGCTAAAGGAAAAGAAGAATTGAAGATCAAACCCTAGGATTATCCAAACAAAAGTGCATTGAAGTTCCCTCTGCATCATGAAACAAATATGTAATGTATAAAACCATATATTTTATACAAGGGCACATAATGGGATATAATCTTAAAAATCGACCCTAGATCAGAAATTGAAGTGTGCCTTATTGAGAAAAACCCTAGTTCTGAAGATCCTTGAAAAACCCATTTTTTTGGAAACAAAATAATAAGGGAGGGGTACCCCTAGGTGTAATCCGATGTTGGGAGTCTAACACAACTGATGGTTCATTCATTAGAGGCCTAGTTAGAGTTTTATGGTGACTTTCAACTCCCCTCCTAAATCCATTCAAGGACATATTGACAATTTGGTTTAGGGGCATAAAATCCAATCTGAGAAAAATAATAGAGTTATGTAATATCCTAAAAGTGTATTTGGCCAAGTCCCACATGACCACGCTACCCACAATGTCTAGACATCGTGTTCTTCAAAATTGGTCCCTAGTTCAAAAATTTCACTCTACCTTACTGAGCAAAACCATAGTTCCAGATATCCTAAAAAAAACATTTTCTGGGAAACATAATCACAGGGGAGGGGTCCCCCTAGTGTTAGTTATGTTTATATTTCTCTTCTTGAGTTGAACCAGGTTCGGATCTCAATAGGTTTCCAACAAAACCCTCTAAAACTATTATCCCTCCTGGTAAACCAGAAGAAAACATAGCGCACAGAGTGCACTCCACAGTCTCACATGATATAGCTTTATGGGTGACTGCAATACTTAGATATTTGCAGTCTAGGAATGAGTGGGGATCTAGGAGTGTATTTTGTCTTCTTCATGCATTAATATTACTAATGATTTAAGTATTACTAAGATTCATTCATCTTTTCTTCATGCATGCATGATAATACATCTAGCTTCACCATTCATTCATAAAATAATCATCGATATAAAGTAAACATTCAAGAAACATCACATAGAACCCAC